>JAJLVP010000257.1:0-152616 GCA_030570435.1 Pichia ethanolica | reverse complement strand
AATGCTGAATATGAAGGTGAAGATTTAGGTGAGAATTTAGCTTATGGTTTCTCATTTAAAAAAGCAGGTGCAGTTACAGCATGGTTTAATGAAATTTCAGAATATAATTATAGTGATCCAGGATTTAAAGAATCAACTGGTCATTTTACCCAATTAGTTTGGGCTGAAAGTACTGAACTTGGTTGTGGTTATAAATATTGTGGTACATATTATGGTTATTATATTAATTGTTATTATTTACCTGAAGGTAATCTTGATCTAGTTGGTGATACATCATATTTCTATAAACTTGATGTTCATGAACCAAAGGATGATTCTACACTTAAAGGTGGTTTCTCACAATAGATTTAAATAATATCTTAAAAAATAATATTTATTTCTTAGATGCTACAAATATATGATGTTTTTTTTTTCATTTAATTTAATTTCTATTCAAAAAGGGAAAATCTGGTAAACAATTGGAACGGTTTAACATTTTTTTCTCCTTTGAATAAATTTAAATTTTCAAGAAAAAGCATGAATTTAATTTTAATTCTTTTTCTTTTCCTTTTCTTATTATTATATCCATTGGTTTAATGGATAATTAATTAATTAATTAACACACAACAAAACATAAAGCAAGTTTAAATTATCAATTAGTTAAATATTATTATATTACTTGGAACATAATATAATTAATAATTTACTATACTATGATAAAATAAATTTGAACAATATAGTAATTTTTTTTCTTCATGTGTTGTGTTATTTACATTATATTTTGTTATTATTATTATTAAATTTTTATTTTAATTTACATTTTGTTTTTTAGGCTTCTCCCCTTCGTCTCTCTATTTTTCTAATAAATTTCCGTGTATAATTACTTCTCTAACTAATGTTATAACATTGTTTAATTGTTTAAATCTTTTATAAATAAAAAAATTGTTACCATATAATTAATTGACTAAAGCATTTAGTCGCACTGCACTAAAAAGTTTTGAATAATAACTATATTTGACGATCACTTTTCCGGTGGGGGGAGATAAATTGGGTAAATTAGGTAAATCAGATAAATTAGTAAACAAAGATAAATTCAACGTAAACACTAAAACTTACTATATAATTTAATTGTAAACAAACAAGCGCGAAAATTGCTTTTTTTTTGTTTTTTTTAGCCAGAAATATACGATTGCAGAGATTCGGTGTTTAGTTTTCACGTTCCAGGCTGGTTTTAGATTTACGATTTGTCTTTCAATTTGTTTTTAGATTTGTTTACGAGTTGTGATGTTACAAATGATCTGCTTACAATTTTCATTGTTTGAATTATATTAACAACAACAACAGGGATTGCAGAATTGGGAAATTTGCTATCAATCAATTTTACAGGGATATACTGGGATAATTATTATAATCTACAATAAATTGTAAAGATGGCTAGCTTTTTCACTATTTGATGATCATTAAAGAATCTGTATACAAAAAATACAAAATACAAAATACAGAATCTCTGTAATTTGATTAACCTATAAATAGATTTATTAGTAATTTTTCCCGAATTAATAATAATACGTAATAACTCAGAAAAATTATTAGTGATATTACATATTAAACACGAAAAAAAATATGATACGTAAACAGTTTATTATTGCTATATAATAGAATTAATTAATTAAAAAAATTGGAGCAATTTTGACAAATTTCACTAAATAAAATACGGGACTAACCGGGCGTATATATTTATTTAATTTTTGCGGGTGAGACAGCAATTGGGCGAGACTCTATTAGGAGGTCAGACTCCTTTGATTCGGAAACTTGATTGAAATATTGGTTGTAATCATGAAATATTAATTATAATCTATAATCTACCATGTTTCGTATTTTACACTTTTTAAAAGATTATTGCTCTTTCACTCAACCTTAAATAGATGAAACTCCGAGTAATAAATATAACATGGTATATTTTTTAACAAGATTTAACAACAAGATTTAAATTGATTAGACTATCCTAACCTTTTGCTTTATATCGTAAAATCAGTAATAATCTTTTATATTCGTAATATCTGATTATTATTATTATTATTACTATTAATATTATCATTAAATATTAAATTAATTAGTTAATTATATATATATTTTACAAATTTGTTATAGTACTTTTTTTGTTTAATTATGTTATTTTTAATTTCCTTTTTTTTTAATATATTATTAAACCATTAATGAAGCAGCAGTTACTAAATCATCAGCATTTAAATAATCTGATCCCATTGTTATAATTTGATGCCAAATATTATATTTTTTACTAATTGGCCACCAAGGGGTATCCCAAATTCTTGTTTTTATACCTAAATTATGAGCATGTTTAATTTGTTTTAATGCAATTTCAATTTGATCTTCTGTTAATCCATCTAAACTTGTAACAGTACCTTTAATTAAATTATTTAATGATGAAGATGCAATTGGACTAACACCAATTGAATATAATGTATCTTCTTCAATTAATTTATCTAATGGACCATCAATGAAAATATCACGAATTTCACCTTGATTTAAAACTTTATTTAATGGTGTATTACCAGTACCAATAATTGTAATTGGACCCCAAGTAAATTCATTATTTGATGTATTATAATATGATAACCAATTATTATCCCTGAATCTATTTAATTTATTTGAGAAAACATTAAATAATTCATCACCATCTGTTTTAAAATCAATAAAAAAATAAAGAGTTTTTGAAGAATCTGTATCCCAAACACCTGCAATATGAGTTTTTAAAGTATTATTACGAAGAATATTATTATTATTATTATTATCAACATTTATATTATTTGAACCTTCTAAAATAGCAAATAATTGATCAAGATAAAGAGTTTCTAATTGTCTTTCTTTTTTTAATGAATTTTTAGAATGACCAACAAATATTTCAGTATTATTATTATTATTATTATTATTATTATTATTATTATTCTCAGGGAAATACCAAATATCAGCTTCAACAGATTGAACACCAAGTGATAATGCATCTAATAAAGGTCTATTTCTCCAATAATCATTATGTGAATGAATATTTTTAATAAATACATCATGAGTTATACCTTTTGAAGTATAAAAATCATTTTTTAAATGTTTTAATAAAATATCATGATATTTTGAATTATAATCATCATAATTTAAATAATTATTAATATCATTAATAATATCACCGTTATTATTAATATTATTATTATTAAAATTATTAAAATGACTTAATTTTTTAATTTCATTTGTTAAAAAATCCAAATTTGATTTGATGGGTATTGAAAAAACAGTATGAACGAAAATTAAAGTTATTAAAGTTGATGAAACTGATACCATTATAATTATAATTAATGAAAATATCGAAGTAGAATTTTGAATTTCAATTTTAATTGGTTCCTTAATATTATTTAAATCCAATGATATACTGTTATCTAATTCTTTACCTTGAATTTCTTTATCTTTATCTTTATTATTGTTATTGTTATTAATAATTTGGTATTTTGTAAACATATTGAAAATTAAAATAAATGCAAAATAAGGAAGTGAATGAATATAAGTGAGTAAAGAAATGTCGTTAAATATTTATAAACATATAGATAAAACAGATTTTGATAGACAGAATAAATAAGTATTATTATTATATAATATAATGTACAATTTGTGATAAAGACAGATAATTACAGAATATTGAAATTTTGAACAACCACAATTAAGTTGCAAAAAAAATTCATGTTAGACAAAGATTTGTAAGGAAGACAATGGAGAGAACAATTATTGCATAATAAATAACAAATAAATAACTCAATTTTTAAACCACTCGGAGTGGCCAAAAATTAATTAATTTTCCGTTTTGGCACGTTCCGCACTATAAAAGAAATAAAAAAATAAACGTAGACTGTTTTGATGGGCGGTCCATATTAATTGATTGATATTTTAATTTAAAATTAATTAATTAATTAAAAACTGGTTGATCACGTTTTTAATTGAATAAGCTAGTATTACTGATTAGCTTTCTAAAAATAGTTGATCCAGGTTTGCCTTCTGTTCTGAGCCACATGTTTTTATTTGCTTTTCATTTTTTACAATATATTTATTAGTTACTTGCTTAGAAAGATAGATAGATAGATAGATAGATAGATAGATAGATAGATAGATAGATAGATAGATAGATAGATAGATAGATACATATATATATTTATACAACTTTGAATTCTATTAATTAACGTAAAAAGTAATTATATTTACCCTTTCTCTTACGTGAATCATTTGCACCACTAGCTTCGAAATCCCAATCAATTTCAATATCAAGTTCTCTATTATTAAATTTATTTGGTCTTGAAGCAAGTGAACCTGTAATTTCTTCACCTTTTTTAACATCAAGTACTTGATCAAGATAAAAAACTGTTTGTTTCCAATGTGTATAAGTTGCATGAGCACCAGTTGAAAATGTTACAATATTTTCCTTTTTATCACTTGGGAAATCAATATCAAACCATGCAAGTAATGCATGAATTTTATCATCTCTAGTTGCTTTTAATTTAAAATTTTTATGAAATGCTAATTCTTCAATTTTAACAGTATTTAAATCAAATTCAATTAATTTATAATGACTTGTAACAATTGATCCATTATCAACTGTATCAACTAATGGTTCAACCATTGCAACTTTTAAAAATGGTGAATAATCAAATCCATATAATTGCATTGGATCTTCCCAAAAATGAATTTTTTCATTTTTATATTCTTCATCTTCAATCATTGCAATATGAATACTTGCCTTATCAGGGAATAATAAACCACCTTCTTTTAAATATAAATCTCTTGCAATTAAAACAGTATCTAACATTGATTCATATAAAAGAAAATAACCCATCCATTCACTAATTATAATATCAACTTTATCATATGGTAATTTAACATCCTCTAATTTACCTTTAAATAATGTAATTTTATCAGAGAAGCCATTTAAATCAATAACTTTTTGTGCCATTTCAATTATATTTGACATATCAACAGCTAAAACATGCTTTGCTCCAGCTTGTGCTGCAAACATACTTAAAACACCTGTACCACATCCAACATCTAAAACAATCTTATCTTTAAATAAATGTTTATTTTTCATAATTGCATTTCTATATGATAATGTTCTAACTCTATCTTTTAACATTTCTTCATGAATACCAAAATGATCATATGATGAAAAATAATGTTGTTCAGAAAAAGGTAATGATGCCTTATCTGTTGCATAGTCGTCTTTTTCTTGAGATGCCATTGTATCGATGTTTATCTCTTTGAAGATTTCAAAGTAAAAATTAAAGTAAAAAATAAATATAAAATAAAGATATAATAATTGTGAAAACTTATCTTAAATGTTTTAAAAATCTGTATGTATGTGTTGATTATATTTTTTTTTTATTTTTCTGTGATGAAAAGTTTTCACAGAAATAAAAAAAATAAAAAGAAAAATAATGAAATTTAAGAAATAAAAAATAAATGCTAAAAATGGAAACATCCGTGCATCGGATTATTGTAAAGAATCAGAAAATGTCAACAAAAAACTTTAGCTACATTTTATCTTAAGCCTAATCTATTACACTTGCAATGTATATATTTATATTCTGTAATTCAATTCTGGTACCATATACACATACACATTCAATACAGGACAAATATACTAACCTCAGTATTATCATAATCAAAGGAGTATTAACTTTTTTTAGGTCAACTTAGATTTAATACAAACTCACCCAATCTCTATGAGTTATCATAAAACAACTAATCCCCAAAAAAATGGGAATGGTAATGCCATGTCACCGAGTTGTCAAGCAGCTCTGGCAGCTGCTGCAATGTTTGCTAATAGTAATAATAAAAACTCAACTATAAGCAATCCAAATAATTACAATTATAATAAAATTAAACAAAAATCTCCTCAATCTCAGCAAAAAATTAATAATACTATAAATAATAATAATAATAATAATAATAATAATAATAATAATAATAATAATAATAATAATAATAATAATAATAACAGCAATAGAAATATACCTTCAATATCTAGTTATAAAACAAGACGAAAAAATGAGTCTCCATATTCAAATCTACATAGTTATTCAAGTCAACCGTCAGTACTTTCAAATGAAAGACACAAATTGGATTCTTCTATTTATACATCTCCGGTTACAATGAGACATTATAATGATTATTCCGATTCAAAATTATTAGCGTCCCCTAATTACATTAATCTTAATCAAATACCATCGTCTGCAAATTTAGACTCACCATCAGATTCTTCGACAGTATCTGTTCAATCTCCTAAATCATCTCAATTAAATACATGGAATGAAATGAATCAAAATTATTCTTCAACTGCCCTGGCTGCAGCTGCATCAATCGCAAAAAATAATCCAAAATCTTTAATTTCATCAAAAGCTTCTCCTAAATTGATTAGAAAGAAAAATATAGAAAATAATAAACAATCGATAACGAGATCAACTTTAAGAAAAAGTTCAGATAATAGTAGGATCATTAGTTCAATTTCAAACCCATTATCTTCGCTATTAAAAACTGATGATACTAATTTAAATGTCGTTGATAATACTGATACTAATAAAAGTAATAAATTAAAGAGAAAACCACCCCCACCACCACGTAATCTAACTACAGATTATTCAAGTTTACCAAAATCATCGCTTGAAAATGATATACATAAATCATCCTTTGAATTCCCAATGCAACAAAATAATTATTTGACACAATCAAATATTTCCATTCCTTATCCACATTCTAAGAATTCAAGTCCAACTTCAAGTCCACAATCAAACCAATACAGCTTTTACAATTCAAGAGATCAATCTTACTCAAATAACCCAGAAATACATAGACGCACGATTTCAAAATCAAAGAAACTGTCGAATTTTTTCTCATCGAATCCAACTAATGATGAAACTAAAAGTCAAAGATTATATAATTTACAAGCTTCAAATTCTACTTCAATGTTACCATCAGATATGCAGCAATTAAATTTAAATGATTCACAGTCTTTTAATAATGATATTTCTAATCAATCTTTTACTGCACCACCTACTCAAACTGATTATTTCAATCAACAATCGCCGAATGAATTTTATAACAATTCAAATTCTTCTATAAACAGAAATATTTTTGAAAATAATAATAGTAGTTCAAGTAACCTCTATCCAACATCACCACCAGTTTCTACGTCAACATCACATCAATTAGTATTTAAAACAACATTAAGAAATAATGATAAAAGAGGTGGATTTGGAAGAAGCAGAAAAAATAAAGCTGAATTTAATGAAGATAAACCATGGAAGAACCATGAACTTGCCAATTTAAATATTGTTTCTTCAGAAGAACGAAAAAGATATGAAGGTGTATTTGCTGCCAATAAAGGTTTATATTTAAATTTAGATTTAAGGTTAATTGATGAATCAAATAAATGTACAATTAAATCATTCAAAGTTGTTAAAACATTAAGTGAAAATTCTACTAATTCAAGTAATGAAAAATCATTATCTGATTTTGTTAATACATATTCTAAATTAAATGATCGAATTCATGGATTAGTTGTAAGAGAAATTTGGATTCGTTCAAAACTTGATCATGAAACATTAAAAAGAATGTGGAGTTTAGTTTTAGATGATAGGAAACGAAGATGGTTAAAACAAATTTCAAATGGTAATAATGAATGGTTACCTGATGAATATAATAATTTTACACAAAATTTAGATGAAAATGATAATTTAAACAGTTCAGCAGATATTACAGCGAATGATGATTTGACTGTTAATAATGATACAATTAAAGAAAGGGATGATAAAATAAATAAGGATCTTATAGTTAATGATTTTGGTTATAATGATAATGAAAATAATAAAGATACTGAAGATAAATTTTATGATACTAATGAATATAATAATATAGACAACGAAATTAATGAAAATGATGGAAGTAATAAAAAATTTCAAAATGTTAATGATTTTATAGATAAAAAGGTCATAAATAATAATGACAGCAGTTCAACATTAGGAAATACAGTGTTAAATTCTAATTCTGAAGTTATTAAAACGCCACAATTACAAGGACAACCACAATCGCAGCAACAAAATGAAACACCTAAGAGGAAATTAGATCCAAATGAGATTTTTGATTTACTTAATATTGATAGAAATTTGTTTGATGATGGTACATTAACATGTGATGAATTTATTGTTGGAATGTGGTTAGTTGATCAATGTTTATATGGACGAAAGATACCTAAGGTTGTCCCATTAACAGTATGGGAAACAATTGGTGTTGATTGGACAGTATCAAGTAATATATATGGTAATGGATATTTACATCATCATCCATATGTCCCTGTTATTTCCGGTGTATCTGATATTGTTGGTATGGGTATAAAGAAGGGTAAAAAGGCAAGTTCTAGAAATGTTTTTAAAAAAGTTATTGGAATGTAAAGTAATTAAAAATAGTAGGGAAATTTAACCTATAATATACCAAATTTTTAGAAAAATAATAATCCGTGATTAAATAATAAATAAAATATATAGATAAAATGATAAATAAGAATTAATAATGATTTTTAATAAATGTAATAATAAATATAATAAGTAAATAAAATAAAGTAAGATAAAGTAAAATAGAGTAACAAAACAATAACCAGGAAATAATTTACTAAGCAAGGGCACCCATTGGGTCATAATAAGGTAAAACTTTATAATCTTTTGATTTCCAAATATTAGTTAATTTTGTACCAGCAAAAGTTTCATTTGTAACAATTTGGAATACATATTCATCGAACCATTTATCAGTCATAATAAAATAACCTTTATGATCACCATAATCACCCCAAGAATTTTCAACTTTCCATCTAATTGGTTTACCATCAATTATATGAACACCAGTTAAAACCATTGCATGAGTCATTTGAGAAGAACCTGATAATAATCTTTGTTTTTTATTTAATTTCATATCAATTCCAAAACCTAAATTATAATCCCAAGAATCAACATCTAATAAACCTTTTTGAACATCTTCAAATTTACCAACATCAGAACCGAAGAAGACAGGTATATTTGATTTAATCATTTTAATTGCAATATTTTTTAAATTATCAATTGAAGTATTAACATATTCAATTGGTTTACCACCTTCAATATTACCTAATTTATCAACTGTATATAAACCTTCTAAATTTCTTGGATCATTAATTAAAGAGAAATGATCATTTGCTTTAAATCCTAAAATATTATTATAAAAATCTAAAGGAGTTGAATCAATTTTATGAAAATTACCAAATTTATCTTTATATTCCCAAACTATTGGATCATTTGGACCTGGTGGTATACCTAAAGTTAAACTTAAAATTGTATGAATTTCTTTAATCATTGAATTCTTAACATCATTAATAATTGATTTTTTATTTGATAATTTTTCACAATTATTAATTTCTTCCCTTTTTAAATTTCTTAAAATTAAGGCAAATTCACGTAATTTATTATTAATAAAATAATTTAATCTTGATGAATTAATTGAAGATGCAGAATCTTTAAATAATTGCTTTGGAACTAAACCATAATTATTAACTAAATTAACAATCATATCCCATTGACCACCATCATTTTCTGGTAATTGAAATAAAAATTGAATAAATCTTGAATCAATTTCTTCATCATAAGATTCTAAAATTCTATTTAAAAACCAATTTGATTTTTCTAATTTATCATAAAAGAATAAATAATTTTGTGAGAATTCAAAATCTTCTAAATTATATTTTGATTTCATAAATTCTTTAAAAACATTTGTTGAAGCGAATAACCAACATCTACCTGATGATTTTTGATTTGTAATTGGATGACCTTCAAATTTGACATTATGATTAAATAAATCAATATTGTTTAAATTTATATTTTCTGTATTTGCAATAATTTTATCAATATCATTACCAGTCATACAATTTAAAGCTAATTTTTTAGCTGGATCTGAATTAATTTCTTTTTTCCAATTTTCTAGTTTACTAACATCGATTAATTCATTAATTTGATTATTAAATTTCTCATTATCTTCATCATCATTATTATTATTATTATTATTATTATTATTATTATCATTATCATTATCATTATCATTATCTAATGATAATAATGATTGTAATTTAAAAATTAACTCATCATCTGTATCATTTGATGGATAAGCATCGACGTAAGTTGGTTTATTTAGTTTAGAAGTATTTTGTCCCATAATTAGTGGATAGTTATTGAATGTCTAATACTATATATTAAGATTATCTAACTGTTAAATAAGAAAAAGGAGATATAATTATGTATTTAAATGTAGATATAGGCAAATCTGTCATAATTACTTAGTAATATAAAATATAACCAGCAAATCCAAATTTAGTCTTACGCATTTCTTTGTTTTACTAAAAGATAAGAAAATGATAAATAATTAAATAATTAAAAACTGTGGCGTTTCATTAATTGTTTTTTAAATAACTGGTGTACCGATGTCTCCATTTTTTTTCATTTTTTTTAGTTTCCGTTTTGGGAAATGAAATTTTTAGAAAAATTTTCCTTTTTTTTTTCTTAAATAACGGTTTATTACAATTTTGTTCTCTTTATTCATATAAAATATTTTTGTTGATAGTATTCTGGATTAGTACGGAGAAACACATACAATGTCTGGAGGATTATTCGCTAAAGCGAGTGTGATTGATAATGAAAAGCTCGTCTCTGAAAAGACAAGAACAATTGTTCAATTCAAAAAGAAGGAAAGAAAGGAAAAGAAAAGACAAGAAAGAAAAGAACAAGAAGAGAGGGAAGCATTAGGAGAGAATGAAGATGAGGGAGATGAAGAGGAAGATAAAGATGAAGAAGATGAAGAAGGTGATGTTAAAATGACCGTTGATGGTGATATTGATGACCCAAATTTAGAAGATAAATATATGCAAAAACTTTATGCAGATGAAGAAGATGAAGAAGAAGACGATGAAGATGAGGAAGAAGCAGAGGAAGAAGAAAAAGAGGAAAAGGGAGAAAATCAAGATAAGGAAACAGAACAATCTGAAAATAGTGAAGAAAATACCAAAGAAAAGAAAAGTACAGCAGCTAAAGTATTAGATTTAAAAGAAAAAGAATTTGAGAAAGCTAATAGAACAATTTTTATTGGTAATGTACCATCTATTGTAATTTCAAATAAAAGAGAAACAAAAGATTTTAAACAATTTATAAATAAATTTCTTGAAACACCAGAAAATTCAAATAAAATTGAATCAATTAGATTTAGATCAATTCATTCAACAACTACAGCACCACGTAAAGTTGCATTTATTGCAAAGGATATTGATTTAGATAATGTAATGAATTGTTATATTGTTTTTAAGAATAAAGAAGATTCAATTAAAGCATTAAAATTAAATGGTATTATTTATAAAGATCATCATTTAAGAGTTGATCATTTAACTCATCCATTACCAAAAGATAATAAACTTTCAATATTTGTAGGGAATTTAGATTTTCAAGAAAAGGAGGAAACATTATGGAAATATTTTAATGATAAATTAATTCCAAAAGAGGATAAAAAAGATATTAAAAATATAATTGATAATGTTAGAATTATTAGAGATTCTAAAACATCATTTGGTAAAGGATTTGCAATTGTTCAATTTAATGATTCAAATTATGTTACAAAAGCTTTATTATTAGATGGTAAAAAAATGGGTAAAAGATCATTAAGAATAACAAGATGTAAAAAGACATTACGTAATAATGAAAATATGAGGAATAAATTTTCAAAATTAAATGATCAACAAAAAACTGTTGTTGGACGTGCTAAACAACTTGGTAAAATTGATCGTAGAACACTTGGTAAAGTTGTAATTGAAGGTGAACGTGCTGTAAAAGGTCAAAAGATTGGTGGAATTGGTAAAAAGAGACATGGTGGTCGTAAAGAGAAGAGAGCAAAGAAGGCTAGACTTACTAAGAGAAGTCAAGCATTCAAAGAAGGTCAAACCAAAGAGACAACAAAACCTACTAAATAGTTTAGACAATTCAGTTATAAACAAGTAATAAAACAAGTAATAAAACATGCAATGCCATTCATTTCATTATAATAAGCGAATTTCTTAGTTTAATTTATGCAATATTTTATTGTTATTTATTTATTATTTATTTTTAACTATTTATTACACAATTGCTCGAATCAAAAAAAAAAAATCCTTTTCTTACATTCTGTTTCTTTTGATAACCATATTTAATACTTGTTGATTCAACATTTATATATGTAGTTTAATTTGTACTTTAATTCTAATTCTACCCTTCTTTTATTCTTCTTTCTTTAGAGTATAAGAATCTTATTTGTAAAAATAATGCCACCGATTAAAGATTCAAAGGAATTACCTTCAAGTGACGCAGAAACAGATAGAATGGAAGGAATGGATGAACGAGATAGTCAATTAGAACAATTATCAAAACAGAATAAAGAAATAAAAAATAATATTAATGATATTAATGATAATAATGAAGATAATAATTCAAATAGATTAACATCCTCTGGTAGTACTTCAATTTCTACTGATACTAATAAATCAAATAATATTATTGAACCAAGTACTTCTGATACGATAATATCAACTAATGATTTAATCAATAATAAGAAAAGAAAGTTAGAAGAAGAAGAAGAAGTAAACGAAATTGAAAAAGAAAATGAAAAAGAAGAAGTAAAAGAAGATAATGAATTAAATTATAAAAAAATTAAAATAGATGATCAATCAATTAAATCCGATAATCTTAATAATGATAATAAAGATGATAATGATAATCAAATAGATAATATTGATGATAATGATGATATAAAAATTAATACAAATAATGTCAAAATAAAACAAATTGATGAAGAAATTAAACCAGAAATTGAAAATAATAATAATAATAATAATAATAATAATAATAATAATAATAATAATAATAATAATAATAATAATAATAATAAAGTTATTGAAGGTATAGATGATAATAAAGTAAATGAAGAAGAGGAAGAACCTGAAAACGAAAATGAAGATGAAGGAGAGGAAGATGAAGAAGAAGAGCAAAGAAAACTTGAAGAAAAACATAAAGAAGAACGTGAACTTGAAGAACAACAAAGAGAGAATAATAGAGTTTCAGCAATGAATCAATTAAAAGATATTGAAATTTTATTTGCACAATTAAAGGATAAATTATATGAAACTCAATTAAATAAACTTGAATTTGAATTAAAATTATGTCAATCTAATAAACATCCAGAATTATTAGAATATATGAAAATGGTTGATGATGATTTTGAGAAAAAAGCTGAAAGATTAATGAATTTACAAAAATATAAATTAAAATGTCTTGATAATCAAACAAGAGCTTATAGAGTTGCATTACATCAACAATTTATGAAAAATTGTCAAGATTTAAAAAATAAAGAAGTTGTTAAAATTACAACTGATTGGTATGATATTAATAAAGAAAGGAGAACAATGGATATGCAAACTTTAAAATTACCAAATTATTATCAATTTAATCAAAGTATTAAAAGTTCAAATATTGATAATTTTATACCAAATTTAGTTAATCAAAGAAATTCTGTTTATAGAGAACTTAGTATATTACAAGGTTTAGTCGATTTTAAACAAATGATTCCAAGTTCATTAAATAATTTAAAAGGTTGTTCAGAAGATGAAGTTAACAATGATTTAAAAGAAATGGGATTAATATAATTTTAATTTTCTCTTTTTGTTTTATAAATTATTTGTATTTGTATAATAATAATTAAAATGATAATAACTAAAATAATAATTAAAATAATAATTAAAATAATAATTCAAATAATAATTAAAATAAATTATCCAAATTATGAAATTTACGAATTTCTATTAAATTAAGAATTATTGTTTTAAAATATATTTATGGATTTATTTATATTTTTTTATTGAAACATTAGAGTAAAAAGGAAAGATTTATTTATGTTATATATAAAATAATAAACCACACTTAGTACAATTTTAATTTAGAACCATTAGAAGCTTTACCATGTTGAACTGGGTTATAAGTGATTGAGAATTCACCTAAGTAATGACCAACCATTTCAGCTTTAATTTCAACAGTGTTGAAAACTTTACCATTGTAAATACCAATAACTGAACCAATCATTTCTGGAACAACAATCATATTTCTTAAATGAGTTTTAACAACAGCTGGTTTTTCATTAGCTGGTGCATTAAGTTTTGCAGCTCTTAATTTTTTGATTAAGTGCATTGGTTTTGCACCTAAACCTCTTGAGAATCTTCTTCTGACTCTAGCATCACATAATTTTGCAAAATCTTCAGTTGATAATTCAAGTAATTGTTCGAGTTCAACACCCTTGAAAGAGAATTGTTTGAAGGATCTCTTCTTTCTTTGTTCAGCTATAATAAATTAAATAATTAAATGGTAAATAAAGAAATGAAAATTTTTTTAATGTTAGTATTAATTTCGATATAATCTATAGTAATATTAATCGATATTTTCAATAAATGATTTAATTATTATTATCATTACATTTGTAAAACCTGCACATTTGTTTTTCTTTTGATAAATTGTCTTCTTCAATATGTTATAAATTATTTCAATTGTATACACCTTTAATCTATATATGATCGATTAAAATTTCAATTTCACCTACATTGTTATTTAAATAATATATATTTCTAAACATGCATTTCCTGTATTTCCTGTAAATAATAATATTTAATTTAACATAAATTTTATTCTATTTCATATATATTAATCATATTATTTGCCTCTTTTGATTTTTCCTTTTATAATTTTTTATAAATCATTCATAATCGATTGAAAAATAAGGTTCCCCTTTTAAAATGTAATAGTACATACTAGTAGACATGATTTGACTGTTGATCTAATGTACTTGGACTGTTTAAAAAACTAATGAAATAAAAGTAAAAAAATTAAAGTAAAATAAAACTTAAAATTTACAATATATCGTAAAATGTAATAATACTATTATAATGATGTAGTCGATAAAGTGTAACAAATTTCTTCTACTAACAAAAGAGACTCACAAACAAACAAACGCTCACTCAAATTTTCACTCACCATAATTTTTTTTTGCTCAATATATTTTTTTTTAAATTCCCTCTATTTTAATTTAATTGTTAATTATTTAACACACTGCCTTAAATTACATTTAAATTTTAAATTAAAGAGGTAAAAAAGAGCAAAAAAAAGGACGCGCACAAGAGCAACAACACCGCACACCGCACACTGAAGGCTCTCGCACTAGTCACAAACCATCCAACCCGCACACCACACACATCCTTTTCAATTTTAATTTTATATTAAAAAATTCTATGAAATTACAAAAAATTTGAAAATTTGAAAATTTGAAAATTTCAAGTCGTCGAGAATGAACGTATTGTGAATGTTTTAACTGTTGAAATATATGATAATTTTTTAATATCCATACAATATATTATTGATGTTTTCAGCTATTTTATATATGTATTACATATTATTATTATTATCGTTTTTATAATATTATATTATAATTATTTTTTTTTATTTTAATTTCTCTTTTAGACTTTTAATTTTTGGCTTATTTTATTCATTTTTTTGAAACCATAAAAACAAAGAAAAGTTAACAAGTATGTACATCAAAATCATAAAACTACAATATAGTGATTGATACATTGAAATTTGAAAATTAAGATATTCTTTTATATTATATTAAATTGATCAAGTAATTGATTTATTAATTCAACTTTTGATTAATATAGTATTGAAATTTCATGAATCAATTTATATTAAATTCAATTACAATATATACTAACATTTAATTATTAAAATATCATTTCATTTGATTTAAAATCAAATTATTAATTATAAATTATTTATTTATTACAGTGAAGTATCTTGCTGCTTACTTACTTTTAGTCAACTCCGGTAAGACCGCTCCAACTGCTGATGATGTTTCATCAGTTTTAACCTCAGTTGGTATTGAAGTTGAATCTGAAAAATTAGACAAATTAATCTCTGAATTATCTGGTAAATCAGTTGAAGAATTAATTGCTGAAGGTAATGAAAAAATCGCATCTGCTCCAGGTGGTGGTGCTGCTGCTCCATCAGGTGGTGCTGCTGCAGGTGAAGCTGAAGCTGCTGCTGAAGAAGCTCCAGAAGAAGCTGCTGAAGAATCAGATGATGACATGGGTTTCGGTTTATTCGATTAGATTAATTGACTAAATGATTAAATAAATATAATTAAAGATAAATATTTATAAAAGCAAAAACAATAAAAAATCATAATTATAAAATTTCTATATAATATATTTTATTATTATTATTATTATTATTATTACTGTTGTACATTTATGTCATTTCTAATAAAAAAAATAATCATTTCTGTATTTTAAAACGGGGAGAGGCAAAAAATGGGAACGATTGATAATTTAAGGCTCAGTTTTTTATTCTATTTTATCGTAATTTGATTATCTTGAGTTCATCATATTTACTTTCCTATTTTCTTCATTAAACTTAGTAATAACATTTTATGTAATTTTTTAATTTTAATGTAAGTAAAATCAAAAAAGGCAAATAAGAAAATGTCATTAGCTTCATCACAATCATCAATTTATGTTGATTGGCAACACGCAATTCAATCAAGAATTGTAATGGAAATATCAAGACCTTTTGTTGTAACTCATCAAATTTTAACAAATCAAAGTTATTTATATCCATTTAAAGGATTATTGTTTTTTATTCAAAATTATAAAACTTATTTACCAATATTATTATCAGTTTTAATACCATATGGAATAATAAGTTGTTATATTTTTACAATTTTATTAATTGCAATATTACCAATTAATTTAATTTTAAATACATTAACATTTGGACCAATTGGAATTGAAATTGGAATTTTAAATTCATTTCAACAATGTAATTATATTAATAGTTATATTTTAAAAAATTATTTAATTAATGGTAAATTAAATAAAACTTTTGATACAACTTTATGTTTAGTTAAATTAGATAGAATTGTAATACCAGGTAAATTGAAAAGATTAGTTCCACAAACTTTAATATCTCAATTAATGGATATTAATTTAATCAGTTTATTTATTTCAATTTTAAATATAATTAAATCAATTATAATTTCTTTTATACCAATTTTTGGTAATATTATAATTCATTATAATAATTCAATTCAAATTGCAGCTAATAGTCAAAAAAGATTTTGGCAATTAACTAGACAAAGACCACGTCAAATTACTTATCATATTAAAGAAAATGAAGGTATTTATTTATTATTTGGTTTTACTTGTCAATTATTAGAAAATATTCCTTTTTTCGGACTTTTCTTCTGTTTTACAAATTGTATTGGCGCTGCTTTGCTCGCCGCTGATGAGTTCAAAATTACGAGGTGAGCAAAAAAAAAGAAGAAAATTAAAAATGTCTCTTTGTTTCCTTTACGAGGTTACGAGTTTAACTTGCACACTAGAATATTATTAATTATTATATATGAAATTGTATATTATTTGCTACTAAACAAAACATAAAATAACATATACAGGATATAAATATTAATATGTTAAGGAATTGTTTTCTATTTTATTGCTAATATTAAAATAAAAAGCTGTTGAAGTTGAAAATAAGAAATTTATTAATTCATGATAATTGCCGTATACGCTTAATTAACAATAAACTTTTTAAAAAATTCTTTATCTTTAATTTTCAACCGTTTCTTTTTTTTCTTTTTTTCCTTTTTTTATTTTTTTATTAATTTTTTTTCCGTTTTTTTTCTTTTGTCTTTCGTATCTTTAAATTTAGTTGTTTTCTTTTCCTTTTTTATTCTTTTTTCTTTTTTCTTTTTTCTTTTTCATTCTTCTTTCTTTCTTTCTTTATTCCCTTTTCTTCTTTATTCTCTTTTATTTTTTTTCAAATAATACAAATATTTAATTAATAAATAGCAATGGCTTGTCATAACATATCAGCACATAAATACGATTTTTTACATGAATTACCAAAATGTGAACATCATGTTCATTTAGAAGGTACATTATCACCAGATTTATTATTTAAACTTGCTGAAAGAAATAAAATTACATTACCTGATCATTTCCCATCTTCAATTGAATTATGTAATCATAGATATAATCAATTTAAAGATTTACAAGATTTTCTTGATCATTATTATATTGGTATGTCAGTTTTAATTACTGAAAAAGATTTTGAAGATTTAGCATTTGAATATTTTGTTAAAGCGAAAAATGATGGTTTATATCATTCAGAGACATTTTTCGATCCTCAAGGTCATGTTGAAAGGGGTATTTCAATTGAAACTGTAATTAATGGATTTAATAAAGCATGTTTAAGGGCTAAAAATGAATTAAATATTTCAACTAAATTAATTATGTGTTTATTAAGACATTTACCTGCAACTGATGGTTTAAAAACAATTGAAAGTGCAAAATCATTTTATGAAAATGGTATAATTCATGGTTTAGGTTTAGATTCAAGTGAGAAACCATTCCCACCAGAATTATTTATTGAATGTTATAAAACTGTTAAAGATAATTTCCCAAATGTTGGATTAACAGCTCATGCAGGTGAAGAAGCAGATCCAATTTTTATAACAAATTCATTAAATTTATTAAATGTTACTAGAATTGATCATGGTGTTCAAAGTTATAGAGATGATGAACTGCTTAAAAGATTAGCTAAAAATCAAACAATGTTAACCTTATGTCCTTTAAGTAATGTTAAATTACAAGTTGTTAAAGATGTCTCTGAATTACCAATTAGGAAATGGATTGAATTTAATGTTCCATTTAGTATTAATTCTGATGATCCTGCATATTTTGGTGGATATATTTTAGATAATTATTTGGCAGTAGAAAGTAGATTCAATCTCAGTGGTGAAGAATGGGTTAAGATTGCTAAGAATGGTGTCAAAGGTAGTTGGATTACCGATAATGAAAAGGAAGAGTTAATCAGTAAAATTGATCAAGTTTATAACAAATACAAAGACAGGATTTAGATTTGTGTAGAGATTACGTAAGCAACGCGATAATTGTGTAAGTGAAAAAAGCAAAATAGTTAAATATTTTTTTTATTAACGTAAATTTAAGGGGCGTTTTGTTTGTTTTGTTTTGTATGGGAATTTGATTTGGCGCTTTTTTTTCTTCTCTCTTTTTTTTGTTTCAATTATGGCGTTTCTATTATAGGAATACGATGATTGATCTGTTATTGAATTTTTGAATAACTGGATTATTAGATAACTAAATTGTTTGACACCCTAAGTTATCATCTATAAAACATATCTGGATTATAAGATGTCACTTGCAGTGGAATTATTGGAAAGAAGAACAAGAATCAATCCAAGAAAGGATCCGATTTGTGAATCAACTAATGCCGTTGAGCTTTATGCGTTTCTTCAAAATGAATATGATAATTATCCTTCATATAATGATATAAATGATGATTCTAATAGAGAAATGGAAGAAGAAGAAGATATTGAATTTTTGAAAAATGGTGAATTAATCGACTGTTATGTTAAAAAATTAGAAGATACTATTAAATTTGGTAAAATTGGATATAAAAATAGCAAGAAAGAAATTACAGATTATGTTGAATTAAATATACTGATTGAGAAAAGTTTATTAGATTATGAACTGAAATTATCAAACATTAATAATAATAATAATAATAATAATAGTACTTTAAATGACAAAAAAATGATTTTTGATATTGATAGACTAGAATATTTGTTAAATGACGAGTTTAGTGAAATTGATGATCGAACCAAGGATACCAATAATATAGATTTATCAATTTTGAAACATTATGTTGAATTATTAAAACTGGGTTATGCACCAGATTTAAATAATAAAGAAACAAAATCAATTAATGATCAACAATTTATTAATAATAATAGTCATTTAATGGATGAATTAGTTTCAACTATATTATCATTAGCAGTTCAAAAAAATATTGATTTACCACCTATTGATTCAAATAAAGTATCCAATTCTAATGGTAGAATTGAATGGTTTAAAGAATGTATTTATAAAGTTGCTAATGGTGGGAATGATATTAAAGATAATAATGATTATTCTTATAAAAAATCAATTAATGAAACTAATATTTATAATAATACAAATGATAATGAAACTGCATTAAAAGATTTGCAATTTGCACATTCATATTTAACAAAGAAATACGAGGAAGAAATGTCACAACATAGTAAATATGTTAGTGATTTAATTAATAAAAATAAATATTGTGAAGAATTATTGAAAAATACAACATTAGAATTAGCTAAAGTAACAAATCAACAATTGAAATTAGAATTACAAAATACACAATTAATAGAGAAGCTAGATGAGAAAACCAAAGAATTACATGAAGTTGAAATGAATAATAATTTACTAAAAGTTGAATACCTTGGTCTTTTACCAGCTACTTCATTAATGTCACCACCATCTAGTGATAGTGGGAATTTTTCATCACCACTTTTACAATCATCATCGGAATTTTCCTCTCAAGCACCTACCCCAACAACACCTACAACGGCTATATCCCCGACTGACGCAACATCTAGTGTCAGTGTACGTATCTTGAGAATGGAGTTCAAGAAAATCGTAGAGCAGATGAACAGCAGATTCACCAAAGAACTCGAAGAGGAAAGACTGGAAAGAAAGAGAGTGGAGAAATTGTTAGCGCTGCGTAAAGAACAAATTAATGTGTGAAAAAAGAGTAGAGAAAAACGAGTAAAGAAAAAAGGCAGGTTATTTTCATTCATTCACACAATTTAATCGTCGTCGTTGGATAATCATTGAATGATTGATTGACTGGTTTTTCTCTTTCTCTTTGCTCTTTCTCTGTTTGGTTTATATATATTCTTGCATAGCTTTTATAAGTTTTCATATCTTTATATCTGTAAATATATATACTTATATTAATAATCATCTTCCAGTTATGGCTGAAGCGTTTGGAACACAGATTGATGAAATCGACAGAGCGGTCTGTCGATACAATGAATATAGGAATTCACATCCACATTGGGCAAATTATTCCAAAATGAAAAATAATGTTAACTATAATAACAACGGTAATTATAATCTTAACAATAATAGAAATAGGAATAAAAAGAATAATAATAATACCAACAACGGATATAAATCTAATTCTTCAAGTAATTATCATCAATTTAAATCACAACCATTCGTTCAACAATTTCAACAAATTCAAGCAGCTACTGCAGTTCTTAATAAATTATTAGAAACTCAACAAACAGTACCATTATCACAATCAGTTCAACAAAATAATAATAATATGAATTTTATATATTCGAAATCAAACACCAATTTTAATAATTTATCATCACCTTTGATAAATAGTCCATTATCGCAACCACCATTTCAGGCAGATTTTACAGTATCATCAAAATCACCAACACCAACTATACTTCAATCATTTGCAAATATTGAAAATTTTGAAAATTCAAATACACCCTCTATTAGTTTAACATCTTCAATATTTGATATTCAACAAACTAATCCAATATCGAATATTGATTTGAATATAGAATCAACTTCTAAATCACATTCTCATTCAAATTCGAATTCTAATCCAAATTCACATTCAAATTCACATTCAAATTCACATTCAAATTCAATATCAATTTCTAATTCAAATAATACAAATATTTTTCCTAATGATAAATTTTCAATGAATTCATTAGACGGTTCGAGTTTTATAAATGGGTTCTCTTCATTTAACGCTTCTGAAAATATAAATACCACTAATATTTCTAATAATAACTTTTTATCTTTTACTTCGTCGGTTCCATTTTCAACAACAACAAATCTGGGTAGTTCAAATTCTCATTCTGGTTATTTCAATAAAAATAATAAAAGCAATAATAACAATAACAATATTACAAACAATAATTCATCTTCTTGGCATGATATGTCGGTATGGGGTTAATTTTTATTTTTATTTTTATTTTTATTTTTATTTCTATTTCTATTTCTATTTCTATTTCTATTTCTATTTCTATTTCTATTTCTATTTCTATTTATATTCTTATTTTCATTTTCATTTTCATTTTCATTTTTACTTTCATTCCTAGTTCTATTTAAATTTCAATTTCAAGTTATATTTCAATTTATTTTTTTTGTCTCATCTTGTTGTCAGTCTCTTTCTCCTCCTTCCTTATGATCCCCCACTAAATGTGTGTATATTTTAAATTTAAGTATCTAAATATGTTTATATATAATTAAATAAGTACGGTTAAAAAACGTTATTATCCGAATCGGGCACCGCACATTTCTCGCTATCTCCTTCTGTTAAGAAAATAAGAAATTGCTAAACGTCAAAAAATTCACCACACAAAACAAAACATTTTTTTTTATTTGTTGATCTTTAGAAATTGGGGTAGTAAACCATCTGACATTGAGTTTTTGCATATTGAAATAACAACTTTCAAACAGTTTTGTTGTATGTTTTCGTTTTCTTTTACCAAATATTACTTATTCATTCATTCATTCATTCCGTGAGTACGACAATATTGTATTATTAACCACCTATTACTGCTATGTTTTACGAATTCTCTATACAGTATGACGATCAGCCAGTAATGCTATTAGAACAAACGCCGTTATCGGACATATTATATTTCAGAGTTAATCATGCTTATCCAAATTGGATTCCACCACATTATCCCAAAATGTTAAATGAAATAAATCCAGATTCAAAATCGAATATAACATCAACTTTAGATTCAAATTCAATCTTTTTAACATTCCCATTCTTCAGTGATTTTTCAAATGATAAATCAAATTTTACATTTCAATATCATCGATATATTCATTTAATACGCACGTATATGAATAGTTATTTACCATCTGATATAAGTATTTCACCACAAGATTCTTTAACTTCTTTAACAATGAAAATTGTTTCACCTTTAGTTCCACAAGGTAAATGGACAACTGGTTCAAGTCCACCACAACCAAATGAATTTTTTTATAGACATTTCCCAAAACAATCACCTGATTTTGATAATGATTATCATACAAGAAATCCAGGAGTTTTTTGGGGTTGGTTTTATTTAGCACGTTGGTTACCTGATTTAATTCAAAAAGTTTTATTCCCATTAGATAATATTGTTTATAATTCAAAATTAGATGATGAATTAAATAATTCAAATAAAAAGACAACTACAATTGGTGATGATTCATTAGATGAGAAAAAGGAAAAATTTATTCCAAAGGCAAGAAAATTAATGGGTAAACATACTCCAACTTTATTAGAATGTCAATTATGTAATAATTTTAATGGATTTATGGTTTGGAATAGAAATGATGAATGGTTTTGTGTTTATAAAGATAAATTAGTTGATTTAATTGATGATCATGTTAATTCAAATGATGTAAAATCAATTGATGATTTAAATAAATATATTAAATCTGATCATGATGGTAAACGATATTTTACATCATTTAATAATTTTATTGATTGGCAATCAAATCATTCAAAGAAAATAATAGAACTAGAAAAAAATGCTTATAATGCAAAAGATATGAATGAAATGTTATCAATTGAAAATGAAATTGATGAATTAAAAGTTTTAAATAAAAGGAAAGATAATATAACTGCTAAAAATATCGTTAGTGTTAAAGGTTGAAATTTAGGGAGGTTAAAATTACAAAAAAAATACTAAATTAATTTAGTTTTCTATTATTTTTGTTTAATATTCTGATTGTTTAGATTTAATTTATAGAAAATTGTTTATAGATAAATAAATTTGGCTTTATTTATTTTTTTTATTAGTATTTTATTTTTTTATTCTTCCTTAAATATTTATATATTACATAGGTGGTTGTGGTTGTTGACCCTTTAATGATGATTTACCAGCTTTTAGTAATTCATCACATAATAATAAATTAGATGCAATACCTGTAGCACTTGAAATTGCATTTCTTAAAACTCTAAATGAATCCCAAATACCATCAATTGTTGGATCTAATGGTTCACCAGAATTTAAATCAATTCCAACAACTTGACCTTCATCAATTTCATCTTGAGCTTCAGCAATTGATTCTAATGTATCTAAACCTGAATTTTTACATAAAGTTTTAGGAATTACCAATAATGAATCACTAAATGCTTTAATACCTGGTTTATTTTTACCTTTATTAATCGATTTATCTTCAATTAAATGTTTTGAACATGCTAAATAAAATGCACCTGCACCTGGAACTAAACATCCATCTTTAATTGCATTACTAACTGATCTTAAACCATCCCTTACTGCATCTTTAATTTGTTGAATTATATAATTATGTGCACCTTTAATTAAAATTGTACAAGATTTTGGATTATTATTTTCAGTAACATAAGTAAATTTTTCTTCACCAATTGATTGCTCATAAACTAAACCTGAAAATCCTAAAATTTCTGGTGTTAAATCATCAACTGAATTTTGAGCTTCACCACCACAAATTAATTGTAATCTTTCCATATTTCTTCTTTTTGCCCTTCTTAATGCTAATATATTATTTTTAGCTAATATATCTAAAGACATTGGATCAATACCTTTTTGATTTATTATAACAAATCCTGAATTTGGATCATTTCCAACAACTTGATTTTTTAAATCAACAATTTTTTTCAATTTTTCATCAATAAATTTTCTTTCACTTTGAATTAATTTTTCCCTTTGTTCAGCATTTGAATAATAAAAACCTGAATTAACTTCTGTTTTTTCATATTCTAATGAAACATTTAAAATTAAAATATGAGCATTTTTAACTCTTTTTGGCATATCTGGATGTCTTGCACCATGATCTAAAACTAAACCTTTAATAAATTCAGTATCAATTGAAGTTTCATGCATCATTGACATAATTTCAATCATATGTAAATCAATTAATTTTGGATTTTCTTTATCTAAAACATTCAAAACTGCATCAGTTACAATTGGTGTTAAAACTTCTGTTAATTCATTATTAATTTTTGTACTTAAACTTGATCTAGCAATTTGTAATAATAATTCCCTATCTAATATTTTATCCCTTTTATCAATTACAAAATTATTAAGAAATTTTAATGATTCTTCCCTTGCTTTTTCAAATCCATCACTTAAAACTCTTGGATGAATACCTTCATTAAGAAAAATTTGAGCTTGTCTTAATAATTCACCAACTAATAAAACAACAGTTGTTGTACCATCACCTGTAATTTCATCTTGTGCAGTTGCAGCTCTAGCAATCATAATTGCAGTTGGTGATTGAATTTGCATTTCTGTTAATAAAACTTTACCATCTTTGGTAATTTTAATTCCACCAGATCCATCAACTAACATTTTTAATGTACCCTTTGGACCTAAATTTGAACTTAAAACATCTTGTAATCCAATTGCTGCACTAATATTAACTTGAAGTGCTTGATCCCTTCTAATGGATTCTGCTTTTGGATTTAATAACTGAATAGCACTAGACATTTTATATCCTAGATATATTTCAATATATATAAATATATATGTGTTATCTATATAATTAGTTTTATAAAAACAACCAACAAACCAAAAAGGAATGTCTGGACACCACCAATTAGTGGCAAACTTGTATTTATTGTGAAGGTGTAAAATGAAAAAAAAAAAAATAAAATAAAAATAAAAAACGCCGGATGTTCAACGTAGAAATCTGTTTACGTAATCAAACTGAAATGTGATGAACATTTAATTATCTAAGTAACTAACTATTTGTTCGATGTTGATATCCGTTGGTTTAACAACAACTTTGTTAGTCTGTCATTCCGATAAATCTCCATCTAGAGCATCAATGAGTCTCATCATTATTTTTTTACTCTTGGACTAAAACATTCGAATTCATCATCGGTTTGGAGGGAATAATAATATTATCTTGAGTGGAATTGTCTTCATTGATTTGATCCTGATTCACTGAACTTTCAGTAGTTAAGTCAGATTTATTCGAACTAGCTTGACTAACTCTACCAGAATTATTTGATAAATTAGATGATGATAAAGAAGATTCGATTTTCTGCCTCATTTTTTCTTCTTTCGCCTTAATTTTATTTTCATATAATGTTCCTGCAATATTGTATTCCTTAACTACTTTTAATCGTGAATCTAAATCACTTAAAATATCAACCAAATCAGTATTATTATCATTATCATTATCATTATTACTATTCTTATTATTCTCTATAATTTCAATTTCTTTAAATTTGTATTTTTTGTTGTTAAAGGCAGGTAAGAATGGTTTACAAGATTCAATTTCAATTTCAGGATTAATTTCTTCTGTTTTAATATCTATTATTATATCATCTTTGAAATTTAATTCTAAATTTTTAGTTTGTGAATCATCAATTTTTAAAAATCCATCAATACAACCAGATTCAATATGAATTGTTAAAAGATTATTCTCTGAATTTAAGGCAACAATAAAATCTTTTATAAATAAAGATCTAACAATTTTAAATCTTTTTAATTTTAAATTTGATAAACACCATGAGCTACTATTGAAATATTCATCATTATTATTACTACTATTATTGCTATTATTATCATCATTTTTGGTTAAAATTACTGAAAAATTATTTTTAAATTTTTTCTTTTCATTTTTCCTAATTTTTAAATCTTCATAATTTCTTAATGATTCATTAATAAAATAATGTAACGAACCATTTTGTCTACTTAAACATAAAATTGATTGATTCCCAGTACCCCATTCTAACTGATCAATTATTGATGATGTTTTACCCCTAATATATTTATCCATTAAAACTATTGAATTATTTGAATTTGTAAAATCCCATAAAAATATTTCATCACCTCTTTTACTTACAGTTAAAAATTGTAAATCATATGGAGAAATTGATATTTTTGAACAACCATATGGTATTGATAATTTAAATAATTGCTTTTTAGTTGTTAAATCAATTGCATAAATATATGATGAATTTTTCGTTATTGTATTATAAATTTCTGTAAATAAATCAATATAATTTTCTTTACTAGCATAATTATTATCATTTTCCTTTTCCTTTTCCTTTTCATTTTCATTATTATCTAATACTTTATTTGATTCATTTAATTTTTTTTTAATTTTTTGTTGTGTTATTTCTGAAAACATAAACATTGAATCCATGATTGTATTTGAAAATGTTTTCATTAATTTATTCATCAAATTTTTTTTTGAAGATAAATTAACTGGTGTTAAATTTTTTTTATCATTATTTTTAATAAATTTTGGAACATACATTAAAAATGAACCTTTTAAATCAAATAAAGGATTTGAATTTTCAGTTTCAATTTCAAAAGAATCAATTAATTCAAAATTAGTATATTGAAATATATGTAAAATTGATTTTGTTTTATTAAATAATACAATAAATTTATTTGAATCAATTAAATAAGGTTCATATTCTGAATTTGAATCAAATTGAAATCTTAAATTCCACAGTTTCCCATTAATTGAAATTTGAATTAATTTATTATTTTCATATATAATTAAATAATTCGGTAATGTGAAATCATCATAATGATTTAATGGGAATATTTTCTTTTGTTTATAATTATTTTCATTAATATTTGTAAAAGAATCAATTAAATATAATGATTTATTATCAATTGATATACCATTTTGCTTGATTATATTTCTTGGAATCCAATCATAAACATTTATTTTAAAATTATTTGAATCAACACGGAAAATTTCACCAGAATTACCAAGAATTGTTGATATATTATATGTATCAATATTATCAATATTATCATTAATATTATCGTTACTATTATTATCAATATTTTGACTTATAGTTGGCTCATTTGGTGATTTAAATTTTGAAAATATATATTTTGCAGATGATTTTAATTGGTTATATGATTGAATTGTATTTGATTTATCGTAATCTAAGCTCCATTGTTTATATTTTGATGGTATATCCTCTTTAACATTTATAATAAGTGGCATATCATTCAATTTGTCATCTGATTTTTTAATTGAATCCGTAATTGATACTGAGTTTATATTTGTTTTTGAATTTAAGCTAATATCGGAGTCTAAAGTATTATTTGGGATGTTGTTTAAATTTGAAGAAGTTGATTGTGAAGTTGATTGTGAAGTTGATTGAGAAGATGAAGTTGTTGGTATAGAGCCCATATTAAGAGAATATACCTTACCGATAATAGAATCAGTTATGAGTAATTGTTTTTAATAGAAATGCCATAGCCATAAAAGTGAATTGTGGTGCCGATGCTGATATGATATCCGTATCTAAACAGCAAATCCCACACCCTCAAACAAGGGGGAAGCCTCCCTCCTTCACTGTAATTTTTAACTTTCTTTCTTTTCCCAACGATAAGCGGAGCGTGAATTCTGGGCTTAACAATAATTTATAATTTAATAGTTAATAGAAGGGCAGCGTCGATCGTCTCCTCCATAAGAAAAAAAATTTATTGTTCACTTTTCTATGACAATAAACAAAGCATAGAATAGTAATAAATACTGTAATATGAAAATACATATTTTGTGATCTATAACTGTTTACAGTGGTTTTAATCAACTAGTACTGCAAATGCGATGAACAGTATTAAGGATTCAGGATTACCATTGCCATTGCCGTATAACGTGGATACTAAGGGAAATGAGAAATTCACTGAAAATGACATAAATAGAGATTTTAATGATAATAATAATAATAATAATAATAACAACAATAAGGATACAGTTAAAGATATTAAAACTACAAGGATTACATTATCTGCTATTGGCAATCCATTACCTTTGAAATATATAAATAAGGGAAATATAAATAATGAGATTTTGAATAATGAAATAGTAGATATTAATCATATAGATATTAAGAATAATAGTAAAAAAAATGAAAAACCATATCATTTAAGATTATCTGATTTAGGTGATCCATTACCATTAAATTATAATTCATTAAATTCTAAAATAAATAAAGATGAAGATGAAAAAAATATTATTATTGAAAGGGAAGGGGAAAGGGAAAAAGAAAAGGAGAAAGAAAAAGAAAAAGAAACAGAATATAAACAAGAATCATTAGAGGAACCTCATCATATTGAAATCAATAGACGAATATTACATAAATATGATTTTGGATCACCATTACCTTTACAGTATGATAATAATGAAATGATTAAAACTGATGAATATTTAGCTTGGAAGAAATTAAATATTGATAAATCATTTATAGATTGGAAAAAAATTTCTAATGTAGAGAGTATGAAATATGATAAATCAGAAAATGATAAATCAGAAAATGATAAATCAGAAAATGATAAATCAGAAAATGACTTAACGGAAAATGAATCTGATGTAAATCAAAGTACTATAAATAATACCCATAGTGTAAAAGATGAAACTATTGAAAATTCAAATAATAATGATAGTATTAATAATAATGATATTAACAATGATAAATTATCAAATCGAATAGAAATGCAACAAGAAATTGAACATTTTATTAACAATAATGATTATAAATCAATATTAGAGAAAATTGAAGATCCTGAATTTCGACTTAATTTAATTAGATTTACAAGACAATTGAAAAGGCAATGTGCAATGATTGATAGAATATTAAATGGTAGTATTGAAAAGGATATTGAAACTAATGAAAATGAAAATGAAAATGGAAATGAAAATGATGATGATGATAATAACTCGATTACTGTAATTAATGATAAAACTAATAACTGTTTATCAAATAGAAAATGTTCAATTGAATGGAGGAAATATTTACAATCCACGATAGTTTCTGTCCTTGTATTTGTACTATTATGTACTATATCTTACTTTTTAGCTGATTAGAAATGTGATAATAAAAAAGAATCTGTGTAATAGTTTATGTATGACTGTATAATAAATAATAATATTAAGTAAAAGGTAAATAAATAATGCGATAAGATTCGGTGCGTAAAAATTAAAAATAAAATCTAATTAATTTATTATTTATTAATAGCTAATATCCTATTTTCCCCATTTTGCCACCCTTTTTCTTGTTTGGTTATCAGCAATTGTTTGTTTATCTCTGCTGGTTTGCTGCATGATTTTACTCTTCCTTTTTATTCTTTTATTTATTTATTTGTTTATTTATATAACTATACAATATATTTGAAAACATACAATGAAATCAGAATTTAAAGAAATCCACTCTTTCGGTAAGTTTTAATGATCTCCGTAACTGGATTGCATCAATAGATAATAGATAGATAATATATATGATAACTTATTTACTAACACTTTTCTTGAATTATTCGTTTAATTAATATAGAAAAGAGAAAGGAAGAATCAATTAGAATCTTATCAAAATTCCATGATAGAATCCCTGTTATTTGTGAAAGAGTTGAAGATAGTGATATACCACATATTGATAAAAGAAAATATCTTGTTCCATCAGATTTAACAGTTGGTCAATTTGTTTATGTTATTCGTAAAAGAATACATTTACCTTCAGAGAAGGCAATCTTTATTTTTGTTAAGGATATATTACCACCAACTGCTGCTTTAATGAGTACAATTTATGAACAATATAAAGATGAAGATGGATTCCTTTATGTTCTTTATAGTGGTGAAAATACATTCGGTAATTTTGAAGAATTTAATTGATTTATTCATGGTTTATCTTTTTATATACGATTTGAGTTTTTTTATTTTATTCATTTATTTAATTAAGGTTTGAAATTGGTTGGCTGGCTTCGATTTTCATATTATTACTGAATTATTTTCATATTAAGTTCAATATTCTACTACAAGGGTTGTCTTTTTTTTATTCTCTCTCTCTTTTAAGAATATCTTTTTTACCATCTATATATATATATTTATATATTTATATATATAATAGATAATAAAATAACTATGTACACATAAATTACATCAAGCCTTTTTATATATCAAGTATCTTTTTGATTTTATCTTCAAAAATTTTCGGTTGAACATTACCCTTTGTTTGACGCATACAAAGGCCAATTAAATAATTAACTTTTTTAACTTTACCCTTTTCTTTAATTTCTTTAATAATTTTATCATTTGATTTAATTATTTCATTGATTAAATTATCAATTTCTAAATTTAAATTTTCAGATTCTTTAACTAACATACCAAATTCATCAGCTAATTCTAATATTGATTTAGATTGATCAGATTTATTATTAATTAAATGAAGCAATATTAATTTACCATTATTCTTAGTAATTTTACCAGTTTCAATTGCTTTAATTAAATTTGTAAAACAATTTTCATTAATTAAATCTTGTGAGAATTCAATTTCACTTTTTGTTAATGAACCTAATAATTCATGAACTAACCAATTAATTAATTTTGATTTAATTTTTAAATCATCTATTAAATTCCAACATTTTTCATAAAATTTTAATAATTCATTATTATGAATTAAAATTTTTGAATCTCTTAATGAAATTTTATAATTATTCATTAAATAATCAATTTTATCATTCATTGAAATTGGTAAAGTTTCTTTAATTTTTGGTAATAAATCATCTAAATTTAATTTAACTTTTGGTAATTCCATATCAGGTACATATCTATAATCAACTGCAGATTCTTTAAATCTTAAATGATAAGTTTTTTTACCATCCCAACCTCTAGTTTCAATATTTTTATTTCTATTTAAATCATTTTTTTTTAAAATTTCAATTTGCCTTTTCTCTTCATATTTAATTGCATTTAAAATTGCAGAAATTGTTGGTAAATTTTTAATTTCAACTCTTTGATGTCCAATTACATTAATATTAACATCAACTCTTAAAGCACCAGTTTCTAAATCACCAGTACAAATTTCTAAATCTTGAATTAATTTAATATAATTTTGTAAAAAAATTCTAATTTGTTCAATATTATTAAAATCTGGTAATGTAACCATTTCAATTAATGGTATATTTGTTCTATTAAAATCAATATTTGATTCATTTAAATTAATTGAATGATAAATTGATCTACCTGTATCTTGTTCTAATTGTAATTGTTGAATTCTAATTTTTAAATCATTATTTAATTTTGGATTATATTTTTTAATTAATTCAAAATATCCATTTTTAGCAATTGGATTAAAATGTTGTGTAATTTGATAACCTAATGGTTGATCACCATAAAAATAATGTTTCCTATCAAATGATGAAATTTTTGAAATATTACAATTTAATGAAATTGCTAATTTTAATGCATTTAATAAACATTGATTATTTAATTTTGGTTGTGTTCCAGGTAATGAAATATCAAAGAATGAAGTTGTAGAATTTGGAATTAATGACAAATTTGATGTAGGATTTGCAGAATTTGAGAATAATTTTGAAATAGTTTGTAATTGTGTATGAATTTCCAATCCAACTTTTAATTGTGGTTTACTCATTTGGTTGATATTTGATTGTTTTTATTTATTTAAATATAATAATGAAAGTAAAAGGATAATTATTAAAGTAAATTCATGTTGGTTTGAAAATTAAATATTGTTCAATTACGAGTATGATTACGTAACAAAAATTAAGTTAAAAATCAAATTAAAAATAAAAATAAAAATCTAAATAAGAAAGAGTCTATTAATTTTTTTCATTTAGATCAAAGAATATATCTAAATAATAGAATACATATACACAATTAAATAATGGGTAAAATTACAATTCAAAAATATCCTAAATATAATAAATATACAATTGGAATTGATTTATTCTTTTTAAATGGAGAAAATAATCTAGTTAAAAATATATCTAATATTCCAATTGGAATTCATGTTTTCCATGTAACAGATTTAGAAAACAATTGTAGAATTGCTAAAATTATAAATATTAAAGACATTAATGATAATATTTATATTAATATAATGAATGATGGGATTATCAAAATTTCTAAACAGGTTAAAGAAATCAATAATTCATATGATGATGAAGAAGAAGAAGAAGAAGAAGAAGAAGAAGAAGAAAATATTGAATATAATCAATTAGATAATAAAAGCCAAATAAAAATTAAGTGGAAAGAATTTAAATTTGATGAAAGTCTATATAAGTTTTTAAAAAATAAACAAGAATTAATGTTAACAACACAAGATTGCAGTTTTAAAGAAATTAATGAGTTAAATAAAAAGATAAAAGGCGGAAATAAAGGAGGTAGTGGAGTTAACCAAACCAATAATGTTGTAAACGGCTATCAAGTAAATGATCAATATGAACTTTTATTAAGTGATATAAGTGAAAATAAGGCTGATTTAATTAGAATTAATAGAGTTGGGGGTGATAGAACAAAAGATTTCCTTGATAAATCATGGTATGTTAAAAATAAATGGGGTAAATTAATTAATGTTATACAAGAATTAAAATTTACATTTATTGGATTAATTATAACTAATAATTTTAGTTGTTTTCAACAATTTAAAAGTATTGTTAAATTATTATTAAATTGTGAAGATATTTATGAATTAGGAAATGGAGATAAAGAATATAAAGAACAAGATAAAGAAGTGATTATAATTGAAATATTTAAATTTCTTTACAATTCAATTCAAACACTTAATGATGTAAATATTAATAATATTAGTAGTAATAATAATAATAATAATAATAATAATAATAATAATAACAATAATAATAAAATTCAGGCTAATAATAACTATAGTGGAGAAGTTGAAAACGTAATTGAAATAGCCGATATAATACATTTCAATGAAGTTGTTGATGAAATAACTGGTTTCCCCATTAAAGCGCATTTTTACTGGAGCCAATTACAATCTGCTATGTTAAGTTAAATTAGCCACAAATAGTTCCCCACAACGGGGATTCCACCCCATTAACTAGTTTATTAAATTAACTGACTAATACATAATATCTAATACATAATATCTAATACCCCCTCCTCCACATTAAAGCTGTTCATGTCATACCCCCTCTCTGAATTTCAGCTAGTAACAATGTATTTGTTTCTATGTGTGATGAATATAATAAATTATAATAAATTATAATAAATAAAGCCAACCCCTCTCATACACCCTCCGCGCCTGGAAAAAAAAACCCCCACTTTTTTCGGTGCCCGATTGTTCCTCACCTCATTTTCAACGGACTTCGTAAGTTTTTATGCAATTCACTCTAATTTTGCTGTGATTTACCATTTTGTAATGCCAATTCAGCAATATTCAGATCCAATTTGCTGGATTTTGAGCTTTTCAATATTCAATTATTTAGATATTTAGTTATTTTGTTATATTTTTTTTTATTATAATACTTTTCTAATATAAATAGTACCAATTTTACCTGTTTTTTATTCCTTCTCTTTTCCTTTTTTTCCTTTTTATTTTACTTCTTTCATATATTCTTATTTATTTATTTATTTATTTATTTATTTCTTTTAATTATTTTATTATAATTAACAAACAAAGAAACAATAACTAAATATGTTATCAATTACAAGACAAAAGACAATTTTAAATCCACGCTTATTTTTAAGAACTTTAGCAACTCAAGCTCCAACAATTCCAAAAACTCAAAAAGGTGTTATTTTTTATGAAAATGGTGGTCCATTAGAATATAAAGATATTCCAGTTCCAACTCCAAAAGCAAATGAAATTTTAATTAATGTTAAATATTCTGGTGTTTGTCATACAGATTTACATGCATGGAAAGGTGATTGGCCATTAGCAACAAAATTACCATTAGTTGGTGGTCATGAAGGTGCTGGTGTTGTTGTTGCAAAAGGTGCAAATGTTACAAATTTTGAAATTGGTGATTTAGCTGGTATTAAATGGCTTAATGGTTCATGTATGGGTTGTGAATATTGTCAACAAGGTGCTGAACCAAATTGTCCAAATGCTGATTTATCAGGTTATACACATGATGGTTCATTTCAACAATATGCAACTGCTGATGCAATTCAAGCAGCTCATATTCCAAAAGGTACTGATTTAGCAAATGTTGCACCAATTTTATGTGCTGGTATAACTGTTTATAAAGCTTTAAAAACTGCTGAATTAAGACCAGGTCAATGGGTTGCAATTTCTGGTGCAGGTGGTGGATTAGGTTCATTAGCTGTTCAATATGCAAAGGCAATGGGTTTAAGAGTTTTAGGTATTGATGGTGGTGAAGATAAAGGTGAATTTGTTAAATCATTAGGTTGTGAAGTTTATATTGATTTTAAAAAATCAAAAGATCTGGTTAAAGATATTCAAGATGCAACAAATGGTGGTCCACATGGTGTTATTAATGTCTCTGTTTCACCAGCTGCAATTTCACAATCTTGTCAATATGTTAGAATTTTAGGTAAAGTTGTCCTTGTTGGTTTACCAGCTCATGCAGTTTGTGAATCTCCAGTTTTTGAACATGTTGTTAAATCAATTCAAATTAGAGGTTCATATGTTGGTAATAGAGAAGATACAGCTGAAGCTTTAGATTTCTTTTCAAGAGGTTTAGTTAAATCTCCAATTAAAGTTGTTGGTTTATCTGAATTACCAAAAATTTATGAATTAATGGAACAAGGTAAAATTCTTGGTAGATATGTTGTTGATACTGCCAAATAATTAACGATTTAATGAATTTTTAATGATTAAACAAATGACTAACATGAATGATTTAATTATTTATATTTTCTCCTCTTTTTATATATCTTTGATATAAATTATGAATTAAATATATATACATATATATTGCTATTATTATTTTATTATACAAAAATTTATTTATTTATTTATTTTATTTTATTTATTTATTTTTAGAAAAGACTTATTCAACATCAGTAATATCTGATAAAATTTTATTTAATTTTAAATATAATTGATAATTATTATTTGGATTATTTAAAATATCAGTTGAATTTTCATGAATTTGACCTAAAATCCATTTCTCTTTTAAACTTTTTGTTAAATTAAGTAATTCTTCAATTAGTCTAATTATAATTTGAGTATTTGAATTAATTTGAATTGATTCAACTGCTTGTATTTCTAAATCTTTATTATTTAATTTAATCAGTTCAATAATTTCATTAAATTTTGTTAATATTAATTGAATATTATTATCAAATTTCGATATTAAATTTATTTGTGAGCTCATAGAGTGGAAGATTGTTGAGTTGTTAGTTAAAACTAAGTAAAAATATAATAGAAAGAAAGATAAATAGAATAATATGTTAAATATTCATGATATCAAAGCAAACCCATTTAATGAATAAAAATAGGAGAAAAAAGAGAAATAAATACCGTCGATCGACCCTTGAAAAATCTTCAATCTCCAAATATTGAATTACGGAAAAAGGAAAGAAAATAAATAAAATAAAAAATAAAATGAAATAAATAAAATAAGTAAAATATAAAAATACTGTTACAAAACCTCCGGGATTAATTGGCCCGCGCCCGGAGAAGAATGAGTGGTGAAAACATGATTAAACTAAGTTACGTGGTGTGCGCAGCGTGCAGAGCGTGGAGTTAATGATGATGTATTAACTATTGATGTGATCGATCGATAGTGAGTGAGACAGGTGACTGACCATACAATATATATATATATTGTATTATATTATTATATTATTATTTCGACTAGTTTTGGCAGGAACAATTTACAATTTGATATTAATGGTTATTTATTCTATCTTAACAACTGTTTATTTAATTATTTAATTATTTATTTATATCTCTTCTTTTCCACTTGTAATTGCTAATTTATCTTCTCTTCTCTCTTTTTCCTCTTTCTTTTAACTCTCTCCTTTTCCCCTCCCTTCTTTCTACTTTTCTCTTGTTTTATTTATTTTTTTTTAAATCAATTAACAATCAATTGTTTAATTAATCAACTTAAATAAATACATATATATATATATAAATTAAAATGACTTTAGATTTCCTTTCAAGAAAAACTGGTGTTATCACTGGTGATGATGTTAGAAAATTATTTGAATATGCACATCAAAAAGGTTTTGCAATTCCAGCAATTAATGTTACATCATCATCAACTGCAGTTGCTGCATTAGAAGCAGCAAGAGATGCAAATTCTCCAATTATTTTACAAACTTCAAATGGTGGTGCAGCTTATTTTGCAGGTAAAGGTATTTCAAATGAAGGTCAAAAAGCTTCAATTGTAGGTGCAGTTGCAGCAGGTCATTATATTAGATCAATTGCTCCAACTTATGGTATTCCAGTTATTTTACATTCGGATCATTGTGCAAAAAAATTATTACCATGGTTTGATGGTATGTTAGAAGCTGATGAAGCATATTTTAAAGAACATAATGAACCATTATTTTCATCTCATATGTTAGATTTATCTGAAGAAAATGATAATGAAAATATTGCAACTTGTGTTAAATATTTTGAAAGAATGTCAAAAATGGGCCAATGGTTAGAAATGGAAATTGGTATTACAGGTGGTGAAGAAGATGGTGTTAATAATGAACATGTTCATAAAGATATGTTATATACAACATCTGAAACTGTTTTTGAAGTTTATAAAGCATTATCACCAATTTCACCAAATTTCTCAATTGCTGCAGCATTTGGTAATGTTCATGGTGTTTATAAACCAGGTAATGTTGTTTTACAACCAGAATTATTAGGTAAACATCAAGCTTATGCAAAAGCTCAATTAAAATGTGAAAATAATCATCCATTATTTTTAGTCTTCCATGGTGGTTCAGGTTCAACTCCAGAAGAATTCCATACTGGTATTAAGAATGGTGTTGTTAAAGTTAATATTGATACTGATACTCAATATGCTTATTTAACTGGTATTAGAGATTATGTCTTAAATAAAAAACCTTATATTATGTCAATGGTTGGTAATCCAGAAGGTGATGATAAACCAAATAAGAAATATTTTGATCCAAGAGTTTGGGTTAGAGAAGGTGAAAAGACAATGTCAAAGAGAGTTACTGAAGCTTTAGTTATCTTTAATACTAAAGGTCAATTAGCTTAATTTATTTAAACAGTAAATTAAAATAATTGTATATTTACTAGTATATAAAAAAAATGGTATATTCATATTTATTAAAATAAGATCTGATTTATTTCATTTAAATATTAAATGATATGTAAAGAAATTAATATTATGTATGAAAAATAAGAGGAAAAACGTGGAGACCCGGAGTTTCCAATCTGGTAAGTGGATAATTTTTGTTTGATTTGTTATTTAATTAATTGAGTTTCGGAACATCAACCTAAATATACATATATATAGGTGAATACTATTATATATATTTTGACTTTCCCTATTTAGACTCTAAAAATTTAAACAGCATCGACGCGTCGCCTCGCCTACCATCCGTGCACCAGTAATATTGAAGAAAATTTTTTTTTTCCTCATTAAAAAAATGAAAAAAAAAGAAAAAAAAATGAAAAAAAAATGCCAAACAATTTTCAGTTTTCATTTTTGCCTCCTTTTTTTCCACCAAGAAAATCTCGACGATAATTCAGGAAGGCGGTGGAAAAGAGCTGAAACGAGAATGCGCTGAAAAGACGAGCATGTAGTAAGTAGTAGGTGTATCTTATAGACATTTATTACTTGTCAATATCTATAGAGTAGAGTGACCTTTATTTTAATCAAATCTTGACCTTTTTTTTCTTAATTTACTTTTATATTATCTTTAGAAGTTATCTTTTTATATTTAAATTTATACCAACTGTTAACTAATTGTTTGTTTTCAACTGCTTTGATTTATTTATTTATTTTATTTTTCAATAATTTTCAATCTTTTATCGATTATTAATTTATCCTTGGATAATATTTGTTATTAAAAATCGTATAAGCATAATAAAAAAAAGAATAGAGAATAAATTTTATAAGTATCACTATTTAAAGAGTAAAAAAAAATAAGAGGAGCAATCAATTAATAATAACAAATCAATAAATAAAATAATTAATTAAAAGAAATAAATTAACTTTAAAATAAAATGTCTGAGCAAATAGATCATCATTCAAAGAAGAATAATTCTAAATTTAGAAATAATTCCAAAAAATCAACAATTTCATCAAGTAATAACACATCATCCAATTCATCAAATAATGATTTAAAACAAAAAATTACAACATTAACTGATATTTTCCCAGAATGGAGTTATCAAGATTTTATTACAATTAAAGATGAAATTGCAAATGTTGAAATACAAGAAATTATAGAAGGAATTTTTTCAGGTAAAATTCAAAAATGGGATCAGGTTAGTAATAAAAAAGAAGAGAAAAAGAAATCAACTCAAGATGATGATTCTTTAACTCAAAATCAATCTCAAACTTCAACAATTTCAAATAATCAACAAAACAATTCAACAGTTTCAAATCGTTCATCACATTGGGACGATAATTCATCAAATACACATAATCAAAATATTAGTTCAAGTACAAATAATAATAATAATAATAATAATAATAATTTTGGAAATAATTCATATAGTCAAACGAATAAAAGATATTCAAATAATTTATCAACAAATAATAAATTTAAATCAAAACAAAGAAATCAACAGCATTATAATTCACAAACATCACAATCACAAAATCATAAAAAATCAAATAATGCAAATAGTACAAATCTACCTACACCAGGTTCATCATGGGCAAGTGCATTAAAAACTGAACAAAAATCAAGTACTGAAAATGATGAGAATAATAATAATAATAATAATAATAATAATGAGAATGTTGATGATGATAATAATAATACCAATCAAATAGATGGAACGCATAATGAAGATGAGATAAACACAGAAAAAGAAAAGGAAATTAAAGAGAATGAATCAATTACAAAAAATATCAATAATGATGAATCAATTAATTCAAAACCTGTATCAACTCCAGCTACAGCAACTAGTTGGGCAGCTGCTTTAAAACCAAAGAAAGTTGTTAAAAAGCCAACACCAAAACCAGAAGTCAAAGAAATTTCAAAAGAATTAGAAGTTTCTGAAGAAGTTGCTGAAGAAGTTGCTGAAGAAATAGCAGAAGAAATAGCAGAAGAAATTGAAGAAGAAATTATTGAAGCAGAAATTGAAGAAGAAATTATTGAAGAAGAAATTGAAGAAATTGCAGAAGAAATTGCAGAAGAACTTGTCGAAGAAGCAATTGAAGCTGAAGTTGTTGAAGAAGCTATTGAAGAAGCAATTGAAAAAGAAGTTGAAGAAACTGAATCAGAATTACAAAAATTATCTGTTAAGGAAGAACCAAAACAAGAAATTCAATCTGATATTAAATCTCAACAATCTCAACAATCTCAACAATCTCAACCTCAATCTCAAAATCAAAATCACAACCAAAATCAACAACAACGTCATCACAGAAATAATCATAAAAATAATAATAACAACAATAATAATAACAAATTATATGATAATAACAACAATAACGTTAACAACAATAATTATGGTCTTGATTTAAATAACTATTTAAGAAATTCACAATCTCAATATGATCCATCACAATTACAACAACAATCTCAAAATCCTTACATTTATGGTCAACAACAATATATGGATCAAATGAATGCACAAAATCACTATGCATCATTATCTGTTAATCCAGTATCTGCAACCTCAAATGATATAAATACAGGTGCTTCACCAGCAGCAAACTCAATCTTACCAAATATGGCAAATCCAGCTGGTGCAATGGGTAATGTTTCACCAATGATTGGTATGCCTCAATTTTTCCCACCTTATTATTATTATATGGTTCAACAACCACAAAATGGTTTTATGGGTTATCCATCAAATCAACTTCAACAACAACCTCAACAACAGCAATCATTTGGTGGTAATTCATATCAAAATAAAATTTATAGTCAATATGGTCAAAATAATTATCAACCAACACAATCAAATCAATCAGCTCAACCAAATCAATCAGGAAATAATGGTACTAATGAAAAAGATTCAAATCAACCTAATGCTCAAGCGCAACAAGTTCAAAATCAAAATGGTGCAGCACAAGCTCAATCACAAGCACAATCACAAAATCCAAATCAAACTCAAAATCAATCACAAAATCAATCAAATACTTATCCACAATATAATCAATATAGTCAATTTGGATATGGTCAATATGGTCAATATGGTCAATATAATGGTCTTGGTGGTAATTCAACTTCATCAAATGGTTTTGGTGGTTTCCCAAATGTTAATAATGGAATGGGTGGTGTTTCATCAGTTTCAAATGCTGGTGCATCAAATCCAGGTGTTAATGGTATTGCAGGTATGTCAAGTATGAATACTGCAGCAACTAATAATGTTGCTGCAATGAATGGTATGAGTGGTATGCAAAATTATTATTATCCAACAAATAATAACCAATATCAAACTGGTTCAAATGGTAATGATAATGATAAACAACCTTGGTATTAAAGAATAATGGAGAGATAATTACAAATTACAGATTAATTTTTTTTTCTAAACTTTCCTATCTTTTTACTAAACTAATTCATTTCATTTATGTTTATATCTTTTATATTTCTTTATTTTTCCCTCTTTTTTTGTTCTATTATTTCTGGGTCGTCTTTGTTAATATTTTTTTCTGCTAAATAAACAATTACGAGGGATGTAATTGCTTGAAAATTTATTAATAATTTTTTCTTAGTCTTATTTATAACTACTTATTAAAGTTCCATTTCTTATATATAGTGTATAATGATGTATATTTATAATTATTTATACTATATTATTAAAAATAAAGTTAGCTTTCAAATAATTTACGTAAGCTCGTTTGTGTATGATGAAATTTTATCATTGATTTTTTTTTTATTTTTCAATTTTTTAATTTTTTCGATTTTTCCACTTGGAAAGGTGAAAAATTTTGATAAAAAAAAATTTGACCAATAAAGAAATTTGAATTTAAAATTAACAATATATTTTTTTTGTTCAGATATTTCTTCATTTTTTTTTTTTTTTTGAAATTGAATTGAATCAAGATAAAGATAAGCATATCTAAGTTTTTCTTTTAATTGGAGAAAAAAAAAAGTTGGAAAGAAAAGTCTATGTATTTATTTAAGAAATCAAATAAAAACGTAGTTAAATTATTTTTTTTAAATCAACAATATTATCCAAGAAAGCAACAAATTAGAAATATAATGTCTATTGTTACCAACGTAACTGATAATGGTAAAGAAATTAAAAATATACCAATTCAAGAAGAAGTTAAATTAAATGAAAGTGAGAAACCATCTGAAATTGAAAGATTAAAAAGGGAAAATCCAAGTAATCATAAAAATCCTAAAAGTAATGCGGTTAAACGTAAAAGAGCATCACATAGGAAACCACCTAGATCAAATTATGATCCTACAAGTCCATTGGGTGTTTTAACAGGATTTGAGATTCCAAATATGTTAATTAATCATCATGATAAAGTTTGTGAACTTTTAAATATTAATGATTCAAATAGTATTAAACCATTAACTATTAAAGATGTAATTAATCCTGTTCGTGATATAATTAATGATGCAGGAGTTTTAGATGCTTTTAATTGGAGGGAAGTAAAAAATGTTGAAGTTTTATGTATGAGTGCAAAAGGTGATGGATTAGCAATTATTAAATCACCAACTTATGAAACAATTTTAAAATGTCAAGAAGAAGCAAATGAAAAAGAAAAGAAAGAACTTGAAGAAATTAATGCTAAATTAATTGAAGAAAAAAATGAAGATAATAAAGAATTTGAAAGTAATAAAAGGAGAAAGCCAAGTACTGAACCATATAGAAGAATTATTAATAAAGAAAATTTACCAAAACTTCAAATTGCTGCAATTCCATTTGCATTTCCTGGTGATTTTGTTAATATTAAAGTTTTCCATACAAATACACATTATGTTGATGCTGAAGTAATTGAATTTACACATTTATCACCATTAAGATTTAGAGAAATTAAAGGTAAAAGTGAAGATGTTTTAAATAATTTTAAAGTTGAAATTAAAGATTTAAAACCTACAAAACCTAATGATGTACCATGTGCATATTTTGGAATTTGTAGTGGATGTCAATATCAATCAATTTCATATGAAAATCAATTAGAGATTAAAAAAGAAGTTGTTGAAAATGCATTTAAACATTTTTGTAAAGATGAAATTAATTGGATTGGTAAAGTTAAAGAAACTGTTGCAAGTCCATTAAAATATGGATATAGAACAAAATTAACACCACATTATGATATACCACGTAGTGGTACCATTGGATTAGGTGTACCTAGATTAGGATTTGGATTTCGTGGTAAAGGATCATGGTTAAATATTAATAAAGATAAAAAATATGATGAAAATGAACCAGTTTTTAATAATTCTAAATTAGAATTATATCATAAAGAAGAAGATAAAATTGGTATGAGAGAACGTTCATTAAAACCATATTTTGGTGATGTATTAGATATTGAAGATTGTATAATTGGTACAGATATTGTTAGACTTGGATTAGTTAATGAACGTAATAAATTAAAGAAAGATTGGAATCAAAATATTAGAAGTAAAAAGGGTGTAACTGTTTTATTAAGAGAAAATAGTATTTTAAATGATGATAAAGATTTTAATGAATTATTTAATGGATCAAAGGAAATTTTAAATGATAAAGATAATGAAGATGGACCAATTACTAAACTTGAAGTTGAAATACCTGGAATTGAAAGTAAAATTACGAAAACATGTGTTACAAAAAATCAAGAAATTGTTAGTGATTTAGTTGATACAGGATTAGGTAGAATTTTGAGATTTGATTTTATTGCAAATGAATTTTTTCAAAATAATAATTCAATTTTACCAAAAGTTATTAAATATGTTAAAGATAATTTAGGTAATGAAATGGAATATTTAGTTGATGCATATTGTGGATCAGGATTATTTAGTATATCAATTGCAAGTTCAAATAAAGATAATAAAATTAAGAAAGTTTTAGGTGTTGAAATTAGTGAAAGGGCTGTTAAATTTGCTAAAAAGAATGCAATTTTAAATAATATTAGTAAAGAAGATTGTGATTTTATTGAAGGTAAAGCTGAAAAATTATTTGATCATATTAATTTTCCAAAGGATAAAACTGGTGTTATATTAGATCCACCACGTAAAGGTTGTGATGAAATTTTTTTAAAACAATTAAGTGAATTTGAACCTAATAGAATTGTTTATATTTCATGTAATGTTCATTCACAAGCAAGGGATATTAAATATTTTATTAAAGAGACAAAGAATGGATTTAAATATGAAATTGAAAGTATTAGAGGATTTGATTTTTTCCCACAAACACATCATGTTGAAAGTGTTGCTGTTTTAGTTAGAAAAAATTTATAATAATTAATTAATAAACTAATATATATTTAAAATTTAATTTTATTATATAAAAGATAATATAAAAGTTAAACTGAGTCAAAAAAGTAATGATAATAACCTACCAATAAACTAACTAATGTACAACCTATTAATATTAACCAGTCACAAAAGTGGCATTTTTTGGTAGTTTAATAATAAATGATAAAAAAAAAGGAAATTATTGAATGGTAAAAAAATAGGTAAAAAAACTAGAGATGGAAAATAAATAGGAAATAGAAAATAATACACAAAATTTAATAAAATATTAATAAAAAGAAGATTTTAGTAATCATAATAGAAAAAAGAAGCAATGATAATATAATGATAATATAATTGTAATTGTAATTGTAATTGTAATTATAATTATAATTATAAAATCAATTAATTTTCATGTTTTTCTAAATATTCATTTTCTTTTCTCTTTAAATAATCAGCTTTTTCAAGTTCATATCTTTTCTTATCAGCTTCAGCTTTATTTTCATAAGGTTCTCTCTTTTCAGCATCCATTGACTTCCATTTTTCACCAAGAAGTTTACCAATTTGACCGAAAGCAATACCTGGATTTTCAGCTCTAACTATATCACGTTGAGCATTGGCAAAGAACATATATGCAGATAAAGCACGTTTTGGTGCATTTGGATCTTTCTTCTTTCTTGTTCTTTCTTTCTTTGGTGGCATTTTTATTTATTCAATTAATCTGTTGATAAATAAAGGGAAAAAAAATAAAATAAAATTAATATAAGGTGAAAAAAAAAGAATTAAAAGAATGTTAGTATAAATGAAAGAAAGAATGAAAGAGTAGATGAAGATGAAATTAGAGTGAAGAAACCAAGAAAATAAGAGACATAGTGGAAGTAAACAAAGATATATATATTATTATTATACTATATTATAATTTAACAAAGTAAACGCGTTTTTTGTTTACTTAACTTTTACATAGTAAATTTATTTACTATTGTAAAAGTTAAAAACTGGTACGCTCTTTTCTTCACACTTAATATTCTCAATTTTAATTACTGTATTTTTTTTTTTAGTAGTAGTAAAATTAATTTTTTGAGGGGGGCAAATTGTGTCTGCTCTTTTTCTCTTTTCACTTTCTCTGAATTTCACTAATTTCAATAATTTCAATTTACTATATATTATTATTATTATAATTATTATTATTAATTAACTTACATTTGACTAGATATTCTAATATCAATCTAATGTAATTATGTTTCTTAATTAATTGATATCTTGTAATCAATTGTATATTAACTAATTTGATAATATTATTATTGTAATTAATATAATTATCATTTAATGTAAATAATTATTAATTATTAATTAACATACTATTTCTATTTTAATTGACTTCCTTTATATTTAATTATTAACTTTATATTAATCATAATTAATATTTATAACATTAAAGAATTTCAGTCCCATGTTTATGTTCTAATCATTTTCACTAAACTAAGTTTATTAAACTAAGTTTATACTATAAGTAATAATAATAATAATTATAATAATAATAGTAAATTAAAAAATAGCAAGGGCAAAAAGGAATAAAATGAATTATGGATATAAAAGATAGAAGGGATATATAATAATACTTACTTAGTTGATGTATTGATTGATACTTATTGTATTAATTGCTTAACTAAATGAGCGAAAATGAGTGGCTAATAATATATAATATATAATATAATATATAGCAATAAAATATATGTATATAACAAAGAAAAAGAGTTAGTTAGTAAGTATAAAGAGAATTACATAGTAAAATCAGTATATATAATGAATTATATAGTGAGCGCTCAATGGTGAAAAGATGGTGGTGAATTTAGTGTTGATAATTAGTTGTGTGCTTACGTAATATTGGTGGGCTGGCTGTTGGCTGTTGGCTGTTGACTGTTGGCTGCTGTTTTGCGTCGATTGCGTCGATAAACTGATTTATTATATATTATTTATTATTATTATTATTATATGACGTATAAAAACAAGCCATCTTTCATTCTTTAGTTATTTATAGACATAATAATTAAATAATCAATTAAATATTGTACCCAATAACACAATATAATTAGATAAGTATATTTATTTTCTTCAACTGCATCCATATTTCCATTTCTATTTCTATTTCAAAATTTCGTTCTTTCTTCTTCTCTTTTATTCGTTACACTATACTATATACATATATATAATCAATTGTTTAATTATCTCATTCTCTTTATATATAGATATATATATAAATAAATATATTAATCAATACATTCCTTTCATTTATTTATTTATTTATTCTATTAATTATCTTATCTTCAACTACTTAATTAATTACTTAATATGTCAAATTATTACTATACAACAGCAATCGCTTCAGGTTCAGATTATGAAGTTTTAAATAATGATAATCATGCACATCCAAATTTACAATTTAAAGTTGTTATAGTTGGTGATTCAGGTTGTGGTAAAACTTCATTATTTTCAAGTTATATTCGTGGTTCATTCCCTTCATCTTATGAACCAACAATTTTTGAAAATCATCGTACAATTGTTAAAAATATTCAAAATAATGAAATTTTATCAGCTGATTTATGGGATACTGCAGGTCAAGAAGAATATGAAAGATTACGTCGTTTAAGTTATCAAGATGCAAATGTTGTAATTGTTGCTTATTCAGTTGATGCACCTGAATCTTTATTAAATATTCATGAAGTTTGGGCTCCTGAAGTTATGACTTATGCACCACATGCTTCAATTATTTTAGTTGGTTTAAAAAGTGATATACCAAATCCTCAAGTTAATCCTTTAAATGCTTTTAATGTTTCTCAAAGTATTGGAGCAGTTGCTCATTTAACTTGTTCAAGTATGATGATGTATAATGTTAATGAATTATTTAATGCTGTTTTTAATACAGCTTTTAATAAAGCAACAATGAAAAAACATCATGATTCAATTGCACATAATAATCATAATCATAATAATCATAATAATAGTAATAATAATAATAACAATAGTATAGATTATAATAATGGAAATAGAAATTCAGATAAATCTTCAAAACGTTCTTCAAAACAATTTAAAAAGAAATCTTCAAAATGTACAATTCTTTAAAAAAAATATTTGGTTTTTCTTAAATGTTTAACAATATTCTCTCTTTATGTTTTACATTTATTTATATTTGCATCTTTTCTATTATTTCAAATTCATTACTAATTTACATTCACTTATGCTTTTTCGACTTTTTACGTCATGTTCTCTTTATTCTTACCCTATATATTATTATATCATTTTATTTGTATATTTAAAAAAAATTAAATAGCATTCATATTTATGTACATAATATTGTAAATTTTAAGAAATCTAAATTTTAAATTGTTAGGAAACCGATGATGTAAGCGTTGTGAGAATTAATATTTGAAATAGCATCATGCTTTTTGATATCATGTTTTTTTTCACATATAATAACACAATTTGTTCATATAATATAGACAATGTCAAAATACTTTAGAAGAGTAATATACATTATTAAAAAATGGAAGTATATATTAATATCATTTGTTTCACTTTGTTTAATATTATTAGCATTAAATGATCGTAATATCAATAACAATAATAATAAAATTTCCGATAAATCAAATAAAATAATTGAAAATGATTTGAATATTGATTTTGTATCACCAGAGTTAATATTCAGACCACTTTATAAATTAATTGATGAATCATATGGAATTGATCAATTTATAAATAAACCATTATCTGAAAGATGTGAAATTTATTTTGATAAATTATATGAATATAATCCAAATTGGTCAATAACTCCTAAAATCGGTGCTGAATTTAATCATTTAAATATTGATAAAAGTTTTGATTTAATTAATATTAATATTTATAATAATTGCTTTATTAAAGATAATAATAAGGAGAATTTAAAGGTTTTAGCAAAATTACAAGAAAAATTTAAAAATTTAGATTTATTAATGTATCCATATTTATCTGGTAAAATGCCATTATTTCAACATTGGACTGGAGAAATTTCATACGGACCACCTAGTGATAATATTAAAGATAACAAAATTGGTGAATTAACAATTGATAATGAAAGTTTTTATAATTATGATCCAACTAAATTGAAAATTTGGAATTCCATAGAATATTCCTTAGATTCACCATTTTGGTTAAATTATAAAAATCATTTAAATGATATTGGAATCGTCATTTCAGTAAATGATATATTAGTTAATGAAGCTATTTCATTGATTAAGAATTTAAGGGATTTAGGTAATCAATTACCAATTCAATTTATTCATCGAGGTGATTTATCAAATTTAAGTAAATTTAAATTATTTAAAGCATCAAGATTAATACATACAAATTTAACAAAACAAGATATATGGTTTGTAGATATTTCATTTTCAATTAATGAAAAATATAAAAATGAATTCCCAAAATTTTTTAATAAAATTTTAGCTTATAGTTTTAATAGTTTTAAAACAATGATTATGTTAGATACGGATATTATTTTATTTCAAAATCCAATTACATTATTAAATTCATCACAATTTAAATTAAGTAATACATTATTTTTTAAAGATAGAAATTTAAATATGCATATGAGTAATGAATTTATTCAATTTTTAAAATTTACATCACCTAATAAAATTGATGAAATTTTACTTAATTTAAATTCAATTGATATGAATAGTGCAATTTGGGAATCTGATTATTTTAAAGAGAAATATTTCCATTATATGGAATCTGGTGTTGTTGTTATTAATAGATTTAAATATTGGAATGCAGTTATTTTATCAACACATTTATCATTTATTCAATCAACATTTATTGGAAGTTGGGGTGATAAAGAACATTTTTGGATGAGTTTATTATTATCAGGATTTGATAATTTTCAATTTAATAAATATTGGAGTGCAAGTGTTGGTAATATAATTAATTATGAAAATAATAATAATAATAATAATAATAATATTAATTATCATAAAATCTGTTCATCACATCCAGCTCATATTTTATCAGATAGTAATGAACTTTCATGGTTAAATTCAGGTATTTTAAATTGTCCTAAAACAAATGATGATATTTTAAAAATTGATTTTAATAATTTACTTAATGATAAAAATACAAAAATATTCAAATTTGAATTTAATTCAATAAATGAATTAAAGCAATATTATTTAAAACCTATTGATTTTGAAGGATTTATAATACCTCCATTAGCGAAATTTAATATTGAAGATTCTAATTCCATTAAATCATCATATCCAATGAAAGGTTTAGAACAAACCAATTATTGTAATGGATATACTTGGTGTGCATATGATATTATCAGAAATGGAGAAAGGGAAGAATATAATGGTATTTTTCAAAAATTTACAAAAGAACAAATCAAATGGTATAATTATATTACACAAAGCTATATAAATTCTATATAATTGAAATAATAAAGGATAGAGAAAAGAAAAGGTATGATTAGGGGTATTATAGAAGTCATGTATATATATAAAGTAGATTTAATAATAATAGTAATAAAAATAATAATAATAATAATAATATGTATAATTTATACATAATTAAAAAGAAATTAAAATAAAAGGTTGTGAAATAAGTCGTTATATAAATTTTATTTGTCATAATATATCATTAAAAGGGAATTGTTTAATTTATTTGTGTGGTTCTATAACTTGGTAATTTAATTAATGTATTCATCATTCGTTCATGTTCTATAACTTTTTGTAACATTACAGTATCATAATCTGGTAAACCTGGGTCTACTATATTATTATTATCATTATCATTATCGGACATAATTTTAATTGAATCATTTAATCCATTTGATTTTGATTGTGTAGTTTTTAAAGTATCTGTTGATTCTTGAGTTGAAGTTGTTGAAGAAGAAGAAGTTGAAACACTTCTAGTTGAATGTGGTATTTTTAAATTTGGAATATAAGAAAATGGTAATGGATCTTCAAAATTATCAGTTGTAATATTTTTAATTCCTACTTCTTCAGCTAATTTAAATAATAAATCTTTTGGTAATATTAAAATATCATTTAATGGATCATTATTTGGATTATAATTTAAAGCTGATTTATTTTTTTCAATAATCTTTTTAATATTTTTCGAATTTGCTAAATAAGATTTGACTTGAATTTGACCAAGTGAATGATCATTTGCCCATTTCCAGATTTTTAAAAAATCTAATTCACACATATTTTTCTTTTCACCGTGTATAACACTTTGTTTAACAGATGATTTAACTGATGATTTAACTGATGATTTAACACCATGTCTTAAAAATGAATGAGAATGAGAATGACGTAAAGATCTTGAATTATTATTAGAATTTGTTGTAGATGATGATGATGATGAATCATTTTCATTGGGTATTGATAAACTATCAATATTATTAATACTATAATGAATTGTATTTGGAGAAATATCACAATCAAATACAAATCCTATATATTTTTCAATATTACCAATAAATAAATTATTTGTTGAATCGAATATTTTTAATTGAGTAACGATATTTCTATAAGTTAATTTTGTCATTTCTAACCAAGACATATTTTTCCTTTTTAAATCTTTTGTAATTAAAATATTTAACATATTAATATTAATAAATTCATCTTGAAATTCTAATAATAAAGAAATAAATTCATCAGGTATTTTTAAATCTTTATTAACTGGTAATGTAATACTTAAAAATATATTATAATTACCATGTTTTTGAATATGATTAACTAATGCAAAAGTTCTTTGTAATATACCATCCCTAAATTTAAATTGTGTAAAGTCTAAATTAATCCTTTCAATTTTACAATTATCCCATAAAATATCTAAATGTTGTTTTAATAATCTTGAATTTTTATAACTTGAAAGTGAAGTATTTGAAATATTAAATGAAAGTATTGAATTTGCATGAGTTTTATAAGGTAATAATGATAAATCATTTATATATTGTTGCATATGATATAATGTAAAATAAGAAGTTGGTGGTATTTGATATTGAATAGTTGGACAAATTTTTGAAGGATTTTGAAATCTTGTATCGTGAATATCGGAAGGTGATATAATTGTTGTAAATACTGTCATATTATTTTGTTTGATTGATTAATAGACAAAGAAATAAATTTGAATGAAAAAAAAATGTCAAACGAGTAAAAGGAGGATAAAATGATAATATGCAAGAATGGATATATATATATATATGGATAAATGTTATATGATATTTTAATTAACCGTATTTAGTATAAATAATAAGGTAAATAGATTAGTTAAAAATTTAGTAAATAAAATGAATCATGCCAGACACTCAAACGTGTTTTTTCTAAAGGATTTTTTTTTATATAACTAATTAGTAACCCCGAGGCTAAATCATAAATAAAACTTGAAAAGAAAGGGTAAAATATTTTAAATGAAGTGAAGAGTCAAACTGTGAAGAATATAAAAATGAAATGTTGAATGGCTTTTATTGATTTCAAAAGGTGTTGTTAAATAACGGAAACTCAATATTATAATATTATAATATAGCAATATACAGTGGCCAGATGTTAGTAAATAGTAAATAATAACCTTCTGCCTGTTACAGTTAATGAAAAACAAAATCAAGGCGCGGTCTCTATCATTTTTTCACATTTAAATCGTCTCTCCAGTTGCCTAATCGGGTAATTCGAAGACCACAATTCCCTTTTTTCCCTCCATTTTCCTCGTTTTCTCAAATTTTTCGCTTTTGCACTATTTATTATTTACATCTTAACTTCCGAAGGAACCGCTGTAATTTTATTATTCAAATTTTGCCGCTATATGTTTCCCCTTTTGAGTAATAAACCTGACTTTTTTCACATTTCCCTAACACGCGTGTCTTAGTATTCAAATTGTTATATGGTATATAGTGGAAAAAGCGCCATTTAATTAATTTATATTAAGCCTATTATATTAATTAAATTTACGTCATTAAATTTGTTACCCTTACGTAATCAGCGCTTACGTAACATTTTTTACCTTTATTTTGATTCGCTACTATATTCTTTAATTATTTTTACCCCACATTCAAATGCAATTTCTGTCCTTTTTTTCAGATTTACTCCGAGTTTTGATTTCTCGGGTTATCTCTACATTTAGTGTCTGTTTTATTTTCTTTTTCAAGGACATGTCTTTTTCTTCCCCCGTTTTTCTTTTTTCTGTTATATTAGAATATTATATTATGATTATATTATTATTATTATCTGGTCATTAACTTTAATGAGGAGTTAAACAGTTTATACTATATTTATATTTATAATGACAATATAAATCATGTATAAAATGTCATTAGTTGTCGTTGTTTAAATCTTTGATACTTAGTTTTCTGTCTCTTTTGATGTGTTTTATTTCTCAACAAATTAATTAATATTTAAATATACATACATATATAAATAAATATATAAATATATCATGAAAGATCAAATAAGTTTAAAAAATAAAGTAGTTATTATAACAGGTGCTGGTGGCGGTTTAGGTAAAGTTTATGCAATTGAATTTGCTAAAAGAGGTGCTAAAGTGGTGGTTAATGATTTAGGTGGTTCATTATCAGGTAGTGGTAATTCAACAAAGGCAGCAGATTTAGTTGTTAATGAAATTAAATCATTTGGTGGTATTGCAGTTGCAAATTATGATAATTTAGTTACAAATCCAAATGGTATTTTAAAAACTGCATTAGATAATTTTAAAACTGTTGATATTTTAATTAATAATGCAGGTATTTTAAAAGATTCAAGTTTTAAAAATATGAATGAAAATCAATTTATTGATGTTTTAAATGTTCATTTAAATGGTGCTTTTAAATTAACAAAACTTTGTTGGGAAATTTTTAAAGCTAAAAAATTTGGTAGAATCATAATGACTGCATCACCAGCTGGTTTATATGGTAATTTTGGTCAATCAAATTATTCATGTGCAAAATTAGCATTAGTTGGATTTGGTGAAACTTTAGCAAAAGAAGGTTTTAAATATAATATTAAAGTTAATATAATTTCATTATTAGCAAAATCAAGAATGACTGAAACTGTTTTACCACCAGATATTTTATCAAAATTATCACCTGAAAAAATTGCTCCTTTAGTTTTATATTTAACATCAGTTGAATGTCCAATTACGGGTTCAATTTTTGAAGTTGCAGCAGGTTTGTTTGCTCAAATTAAATGGCAAAGAAGTAAAGGTTTATATTTAAATCCTTCAATTGATACTTTAACACCAGAATCAATTCTTAATAAATTTAATGAAATTTCAAATTTTAAAAATTTCGATTATCCAATAATGTTAAAAGATTATAATAAAGTTTGGGATATTACAAGTAAATTACCAAAAAATGATCAAGGTTTAATTAAAATTAATTCAATTAAAGATAAAATTGTAATTATAACTGGTGCAGGTAATGGTTTAGGTAAATCTCATGCATTATTATTTGCAAAATATGGTGCAAAGGTAATTGTTAATGATTTTAATGATCCTTTTTCTGTTGTTAATGAAATTAAAAATAATGGTGGTATTGCAATTCCTTCAAAACATGATGTTTATACAGAATCTGATAAAATTATTAAAACTGCTTTAGATAATTTTGGTACAATTGATATTTTAATTAATAATGCTGGTATTTTAAGAGATAAATCATTTTTAAAAATGTCAGATGATGACTGGAATAAAGTAATTCAAATTCATATAATTGCAACATTTAAATTATGTAAATTAGTTTGGCCAATTTTTGAAAAGAAAAAATCAGGTTTTATAATTAATACAACTTCAACTTCAGGAATTTATGGTAATTTTGGTCAAGCAAATTATGCAGCTGCAAAAGCTGGTATTTTAGCATTTACAAAAACTTTAGCAATTGAAGGTAAAAAATCAAATATTAAATGTAATGCAATTGCACCACATGCAGAGACTGCAATGACTAAAACAATTTTCAAAGAAAATGAATTAAATAAATTTTCACCAAGTCAAGTTTCACCAATGGTTTTATTATTATGTAGTGAAGAAATTGGTGGTATTACTGGGGAATTATATGAAGTTGGTGCAGGTTGGTTTGGTAATACAAGATGGCAAAGGGCAAAAGGTGCCGTTTGTCATGATGATTATATTACACCTGAATTTGTAAGAGATAATTGGAATGATATAATTGATTTTACTAATGGTATCACATTAAAAAGTGCAGAACAATCATCAATGGCAATCCTTGAATCTGTGGGTGGAACAGATGATGATGAAGATGATGAGGAAGATGATGAGGAAAATGATGGGGAATCAGAAAAGGAAGAATCATATTCTTATAATCATCATCAACTTATACTATACAATATATCTGTTGGTGCTACTAATAAGGAACTTAAATATGTTTATGAATCAGATCCTAATTTTCAGGTAATTCCAACTTTTGGTGTCATTCCTTTTATGAACCAAGAAGATGGTGGTTTAGATTTTGGTGATTTACTTAAAAATTACAACCCAATGAAATTACTTCATGGTGAACATTATTTAAAAATCAACAAATTCCCAATTCCAACAGCTGGTAAATTAAAAACAAAATCATTCCCTATTGAAGTTTTTAATAAAAATAAAGGTGATAAACATAATGTTTTAATGAGAGCTGGTTATAAAACGTATAATGAGGATGGAGATTTGTTATTTACTAATGTTGGATCATATTTTATTAGAGATTGTGAAACACAAGATGGCAAAAATAAAATATTTGAAAATAATAAAGTTGGATTAAGTAATTTTTATCAAAAAGATTTTATTGTGGAGTCTGCAAAAGCTGATTTTGAATATAAATTTAAAACTGACGATGATTTGGCAATTCTTTATAGATTAAATGGTGATTTCAATCCACTTCATATTGATCCAATGTTTGCTAAAGGTGGTAATTTTGATAAACCAATTCTTCATGGATTATGTTTTTACGGAATTTCTGCTAAAATTTTACTTGATCATTATGGGGCATTTGATGAAATCAAGGCCAGATTTACAAGTTTTGTTTATCCTGGTGAAACATTAAAAATTAAAGCATGGAAATATGGTTCAATTGTGAAATTTCAAACATGGGTTGTTGAAAGAAATACAAAAGTGATTGATTTTGCTGCTATCAAATTGACAAACGGTAATTTAACTTCAAAATTTTAAAACTTTTTTTTTCCTTTTATAGTTCTGTTTCATTTTTTTTTGTTGCTTTTTTCCAATTTTTGTTTGTTTTTATATATAAATAATGATACATAATTAAAATATAATGATAATTAAGGATAAAATTAAATAATTTGGTTTAATTATACAATCAATTATGATCGATGCCACTTGGCCATGTTTCATTAAAATGTTTACCTAGAAACTTTTGACTAAATTCAATTAACTTTTTATCACTTTCATCTAATTTATGACTTAAAACTGTTTGATATTGATTCCAAGCAGAATTTAGTTCGTTAATATTTGAAACACCAATAACTGTTTTACCCTTTTTATTTAACCATTCTCTCAATGCAAAACGAGTAGATAATTCAGCTAAATCAGTATTATATTTTTCTTTTAAAATTATTGCTAATTCATTACATTTCACTTTTAAATCATTATTTGCAGGATGGAAATTTCTTGTTTCTTGATATCTTAATAAAGACATTGATAAAATTGATGCATTATTAACTAATTTAACACCTGTATCATTTAAAAATTTATTATAATAATTTTCTAAAGTTATATTTTGTAGGCACATATTACAATAACTCATAACTAAATCCAATTTACCAATTTCTTTAATATCTTTAACAGTTGTAGCAACTTGATAAATATAATCAACTGGATAACCGGAAATACCAACCCATTTAATTAAACCTTTAGATTTTAAATGCATTAACATTTTTAAAGCATCAATTGAATCTTGTAATGATTTAAATTCAATATCATGTAAAAATACAATATCTAAATAATTTGTTTTAAATCTATTTAATGATCTTCTAACAGATTTTTCAATCCAGCTTGGTGTATAATCGAAATCATCTAATTGAAGTCTACCAACTTTTGTACAAATATAATAATTTTCTCTTACTATTTTACCATTTTCAATTAAAATATTTAATGCATTACCTAATAATTCTTCTGAAGGTCCATAATATGGTGACGTATCAATTGCATTAATTCCTAATTTAAAACTTGATTCTAACAATTCAGTTATTGGTAATGACTGTGGATTATCATTATATTGGACGTTAAAAACTGCACCACCTAAAATCAGTGGAGATATTCCGTTAATATCATCCGGAACTTTTGGTAAATTCAATGACATTTATCTGTAATTGTTAAACTGTTTCTATTGCTATAAATTAAATAATTCTTGTATATATATTATATATATGTTACTAACACAGTTCTTTGATAACTTGCAGTTCAGAAGGAAAACTGTGACATAAAACATGTGGCGCGGCTTATTAATAGTAAAAAAGGTGAAGAAGGGGAAAAGTGTTGATAATTTGGTGTCTGTTGTTTTTGTTGCTGTTGCAATTTTCTTTGGTTTGTGGTTGTTTCTGTTTCATGGAAGGATAGGTTCTTGATGGTTTCTGAGAGATTCGAAAAGACCACTCTCTATCTTATCAGAGGACAAACTTTTTGTGTCAGATAGAATAACGAACGCTGGATATAAAGATGCCGCCAAGGAGATTCTATAAGAAGAAATCATTTGATTCATCAAATTCCACACCTGCACCAAAGACTAGTGGGTCATCATCTTCAGCAGAACAACCACAGATTCAATTTGATGTATGTAATAAACTATGGGTGTATATTTTTACTGATTGGCTGACAAATACTAACAATATACCATTTCTTTTATTGTCTATTATATTTATTTTCTGTTTTTTTTTGTTTTTTTTTTTTTTTGTTGTTATAGCTTGGAGTAGAGAAGAAAAAAGTTACAGTTAGGAAGTTTAAGAACATGAAATTGGTTGATTTACGTGAATATTATCAAAAGGATGGAAATTGGTTACCTGGAAGTAAAGGTTTATCATTAACTGAAGATCAATGGAATGTATTAGTTTCAAAAATGGTTGATATCAGTGAAGCATTAATTAAAATTGATGATAAAGAAGAATTCAATATAATGAAGGTTGCATTAGAAAGGAAAAATCAAATGTTAAAAGAGGAATCAGAAGCTAAAGAGGAAGCTGATGCAATTGAAGAAGCTGAAGAAGCTGAAGTAGAGGCAGATGTTGCTGATTTTGAAGAAGATAATAATTCTACAAAGGCAACTAAAAGTCCAAAAGTTGAAGCTAATAATAATACAGTAGTTGAAGAGGAAGAGGATGAAGACATTGATGATATAGAATTTGAAGATGTTAGTGAAGCACCACCATCCAAACGAGTGAAAACTGAATAGATAGTATGAAAAAATATTCCTTTGTTTAACCTGTGTTATTTTATTTTATTTTAGTTTATATTAGTTTCTTTAGTGTTTTATATTATATTTCTCTAAACTTTTACTTTATTGTCACTTGTGTTAATAACATGTATATCTAATCAGCTGTCCAATTCAGCAACTCTAAACGAGCCAATCAGCAAATAGAAGGCTGTGCCGAACAAAAACAATTTTCATGTTGCTTCCTCTCTCTTTCTCTTTCTCTTTCTCTTTCTCTTTCTCTTTCTCTTTCTCTTTCTCACCGCCCGCTGATAATTTCTTCATCCCTTAATTTGATCGATTTGCTCATCTTCTGCTTTTCCTGGCTGAACCCTACAAAATTTCCGGCATGTTTGAATCTTCCAGGCTTTCTGCCTTTTTCTTAGATTCGGTTTCCTTTTCCAGTTTTCTTAGATTCTTTTTCTTTTCCAAAGTAGTTATTTTGGCTAAAGATCGTTTTATATTGATGTTGATATAGATAGCATAGATAGCAAAATGATACCATCAAAGAATTCTAAAAAACATTGGAAATTAGCAGGCGATAGAGATAGTGGTAAATCTGTAGACTCTTCATTATCAACAGATCATCCTAGAACAACGTTAAATGAAACTCATTCAGATGATGTTTTAGATGCCCTTGGAATTATACCAGATGATGAAACTTCAAGTCTACTTCATACTAATGAAATCTCAACTTTTAACGATCATAGAAGATATTCAGAAATTAAACCAGATCAAAAATTGTTAAGACCAATTAAACAGAAACAGCATTATCAACAAAATCAACAACAACAGCCGCAAACACAAGATGTATTTTCACAACAATCAAAATTATTATCTCATAAAGATGATAGACGTGGTGGATTTCATCCTTCAGATCAAGATTATGGTTCAACATTAAATCAAACTAATCAACAAAAATTAAATATGTCAAGATCACCTGTAAATGATACCAATTTGAATCCTAAATATCCAATACCATTTCCTACTCAACAACAAAATCAACAATATTTTTTAAATCCATTTAATAAGAAAACATTCCCACCTCAGCGTAGTCTACTGTCACAATCAGTTCCAATTTCAACATTCTCTGAAACATATACTGAAGCTGATAAAAATGATGAAGATAATTCAATTTATGCATCATCAAATCCATCTTCAAGAAGATCATCAGCAGTATCTTCCTTAAATGATGTTTGTTTCCCGGTAGATTCTTTAGATGAAGTTAATAGATCAAAAAGATGGCCAAATTTATCAATTCTGGAAGAATTTGCCAAAGAAGAATTGGGTAATTTAAAAAAATTAAATTCTTCTTCAGTAAGTCAAAGATCTTCAACTCCTTTTGATGATAATAATGATAATGATAATGATAATAATAATGTTAATTTTCAATATCCAATTATATCTAATGTAGATTATGGTGATTTAACTGAACCTTTAATAGTTTCTACAGATGAAGAAATTGATCCAATTAATGGACGTTTAAGACGAAAAAGAAGAACACCTTGGAATAAACCATCATTTATAACTAAACATGAAAAAATGACAAAATTCAGATTTACTTATTTTAGAGAAGATATACCCGATACAATTCATTCACCTACTATTTCAGGTTTAATTCATAACGGTAAAAAATTTGAAGATTTATTTTCTCCTTCTCATTACGGGGGAACTGGAGAAATTAGCAATAGCAATAATAATATCAATAATGTCAATAATGTTATTAACAACAACAACATTAATAATAATAATAATAATTATAATACTAATAATATTAATAATAATATTAATAATAATGCAGAAGATATTAATAAATTGCATAAAACAACAACAGGTCCAAATGCATTACAAGATAATACACCTTCAGTTAATACAATGATAAATAATTCTAATTCATCTAAAGGTTATGTACAACCTTTTTGGTTAGATGTTTTAAATCCAACTGAAGATGAAATGAAAGCTATATCGAAAACTTTCGGTATTCACCCTTTAACATCAGAAGATATCTTTTTGGCAGAAGCTAGAGAAAAAGTTGAATTATTTAAAGATTATTATTTTGTATGTTTTACATCATTTGATGTTGAAGAAGAACATGAAAGACGTAAAAGAGCAATTGAGAAAGCTTTTGAAGATGAAATTGAAGAAGAAGAATTAAAAGCTCAAAATGATCGTCCATTTTTGACAAAAATATTAGAAAAATTAAGAAGATCACATTCCAATTCAAGTTCAAGTAATTCAATTCGTTCAACAAATTCTAAAAAATCAAGAAGATCAGAATTGAAAAAAACTGCTAGTTCAATAACTTCAAGAAGATTGAAAAAGAAAAAATATAATAAAGATGAATTAATTCCATTAACAATGTATATAGTAGTATTTAGAGATGGTGTTATTACATTTCATGTTCAACCAACTCCACATACTGGTAATGTTCGTCGTCGTGCAAGATTATTAAGAGATTATTTAACCGTTACATCAGATTGGATTGGTTATGCATTAATTGATGATATAACAGATGCTTTTGCACCATTAATAGAATCAATTGAAACTGAAGTTAATTCTATTGAAGATGAAATAATTACAATGCAATCTGGTGATAAGTCAGATGAAAGTGGAAGTGAAGATGAAGGTGAAGAAGAATTTCGTGAAGATCCATATTGGATTAAACTTAAACGTAGAAATTCAAATGTTAATGGTGATGAATATAATTCAATTTGTACTAAATCCACACATTCTTCTTCAAGTTCAGATTCTGTTAATACAAAAATGATTAGTTGGAAAAAGAAAGGTGATATGTTAAGAAGAATAGGTAATTGTAGACGTAGGGTAATGTCATTATTAAGATTATTAGGTTCAAAAGCAGATGTTATTAAAGGATTTTCAAAACGTTATAATGAACAATGGGAAGTTGCACCAAGATCTGAAATTGGTTTGTATTTAGGTGATATTCAAGACCATATTGTTACAATGGTTCAAAATTTAAATCATTATGAAAAATTATTAGCAAGATCACATTCAAATTATTTAGCTCAAATAAATATTGATATGACTAAAGTTAATAATGATATGAATGATATTTTAGGAAAAATTACAATTTTAGGTACAATTGTTTTGCCTTTAAATATTGTAACTGGTTTATGGGGTATGAATTGTCTTGTTCCTGGGCAGGATATTGATAATTTAAATTGGTTTTGGGCAATATTGAGTGGAATGATTATATTTTCAATTACATGTTATTACTATGTTAGAAGGATAATGAACGTAGTTTGATTCAATATCTATATGTATATTCTTACTTATTTAGATTTATTTCGTTATTAATATTACAAATTCTTAAAAGAAAAACTAGTTATATAACATTTTACAGTTTGATATAAAGTTTCATAATTATAATTCCAATTAAATTTCAATCAAATAATTACTTGGTACTAAACCAGAATCGCCAGAATTTATATTCTCTGCAAACCACCACCCATCTGATTGTTTATGAAGAATCAATAAAATATCTTTCTTCTTAAATGAAAGTTCTTCCTCTATAGCTGCTGTATAATTGTAATGTGCCTTGGCGTATGAGATTACAGGGTATCCTTCAGATGAATAAGATGGCAGTTCACTTAGACTAATGTTTCTATCATTTAAATTCATTTGAGATTTTGATTTTTTGAGACTACTACTAGAATTAATGTTTGAATTTAATCTGGCTGTTTGTTGTGAAGCTCTTAACACATTTTTAGGATTCTTTAACATTAATGAATTACTGTTAATTCTTTTGTCAATTGTATCATTATCGATATTGTCAAATTTGTTATTTGACTCCCTTTTATCAAAAGATTTCGGTATTATTTGCTTAAATTCATGTTTATTAGTTGGGCCATCTGTAAAAGCATTTTTCATTATATTTGCGAGTGACTTATGTTTATCTTTATTAAGACTATTGCGTTTAACAGGAGACATAGATTCACGCAATTTATCGCCATTTTTTAATGTTACTAAGGAATTTCTAATACTATTCTTATAATTACTATCATCTTCTCTTGAACCGATAGATTCAATACTGTTGATTCTTTTATCATTTTCTTTTAATTTTTTATTATATTCCAAAACATTGTCTTCAAAGCTATCGTTGTAACTTCTTGAAGATATACTAGTTTGAGTTGTAGGATTTGAATAATCAGACATAACTTTAAATGTACTAGGTTCCGAACCAGATTTGGAATCATTATATTCAGGTGTATTAATTTTCATTTGTGAGACCTCTTTTTGAGCTTCATCTTGTAACTCTTTGAAAGTTTCCTTTGATTTCCCTATATATGAAAATGCGGTTTCGGTTTTTTCATTTGATTGAGGTGGTGGGTTTCTCTTTCTTTGTCTAACTTCCTTTTCTTCCTTAATCTTTTGACTTATACTTGGAATTTCCATAATATTAAAACTTCTGGTTGATTGATCATTATAAGGTCGGGTTTCATTTTTTGCAAAATCAATAAATTTCAGTGGTGCAAACAACATATTATTTGTTGAATTCTCTTTTACAAAATAGTCTAGATCTTTCTTTGCACTACAATCTTGTAATGAGGTTCTAATGTTTTCAGCATATTGATCTTGCTCAACACAGAAGACACTTAGAATATTTGCAAATTCCCACATATTAGCCTTTAAAAACCTTATTTTTTTCTCTTCGGATATTTGTAATTCATTACATGTATCCCACCATAAATTTAACCAACAATCCAATTTTTGATTAAATTTAGTTACTAATTCATAATTTTCTTGTCTAACAATTAGCATTTTCGTTTTCATTGTTGATAATTTTTCTTCAAGTTTTTCGGCTTCTCTGTTATCTAAAGTCATTCTTGTTCTTTTCAAAGAACACATAGAAGACCAAATATCTTCATATTTTTCACTTTTTAAATCACATTTATTTTTTAACTCTAACAACTCATTCCAAGATTGTTTAATTTTTAAATCTAATACTTTTTGTCTGGCTTTTCTATCACTAATCAATTCTAAAAGTGGTTGTTGAAGAGTATCATTAACTCTGCTAGCTTGTAAATAATGAGACTCAGAAATTTTCATGCATTGTTCTTGAAAAACATCAATACTAGTTTTCAATGTTCCAGCATTTTCATGTTTTGGTAATTCAAGTTTATTAAGTAAAGTGTTGAATTTTCTAGCGTAATCATTCTCTAAATTAATAAATTCTTTGTAAAAATGGGATAAAGATGCTAATGTTTTTGTTGATCTTTCATTTTGTAACATTAATATATCTTGTGACGATGAATCAACTGACCAAAATGATTTAGCAAATAATTGATCATTTGGTTGAGCTATACTAGTCATTTTTTATTTCTAATAATGGAACTCTTATAATCTTATACTTTTTTTCAATCAATTTTTGTCCAAATGTAAAGGTACAGAACGAAAAAGAATAATAAAACGGAAATAATCTAAGATAAATCAATTTTAAAAAAAAAACAGTAAAATTAGATGATAATCAAATCAAAAAAATAAATATGATATAACTACAAAGAAGAGGAGTTGGATTTGAAAGAATAAGCCATTCGACTAGTCTCTTAAACCCATGATTATCATTAGCAACTATAGAGTTTCAACAATAAAAAGATAGAAAAGTAAACTATGTTTACAATTTGAAAAGAAAATTGCGAATATTTACAACTTTCCCAAATAGGTAATTCCATGTGTTTTCTATGAAGTTAACTAATTCAGAAAACAATAGGAAATCCACTATATCTTTATAGTTTATAATTCATATTAGACGTTTTGCAATGTGATTATGCTGTATAATTAATTGATTTACTAATTTTCCTTTGAATAATACACAATACATTAAAGTGTAAGAATCTGAATCTACTTAATACCTTATATAAAATAAAATAAAATGGAACGTTGTTGTAGACTTTCATGTTTTCCTATTTTCCTTTACACTAAAATATTTAAAATATTTGTCTATAAGTAAATATTTTTTGATAACGGTTACTGCCTGTATTAGCTGTTGCTGATGTCAATTAGAATTACTTTTGTTTTTACAAATAAGAATTCTTACTTTTGGTCACACAATACAATCTACTTTTTGTTGAAATTAGCACTCGGAGTGAAAGCACAATCTACTTAATGATTCTACTAATGATGAAATGAAAGAAACTGAGTATAAACGTTACACATTCAAAAGTTCATATTCTAAAGCCAACCTACTCAAAATATACGTATCTATATCTAACTCATGTCTATAATGGCTCAGGCTTATACAGTACTGTTGTATGTAAAATTTTGGCGAGCGCTTACTGCGTTTTGTAGGTGGACATGTAAAACTGGTGTCAAACAATTTTACAGGAGAAATGTCGTAGTTATTTATGTAGTTTTCTTCTATCCTTAAATTGTGGATGATCGGCAATCAAATAATGAGTGAAGAAGAATTGACAAAGGAACAAAAGCTTGAAGCAGCAAGAAAGAAGTTTGAAGAATTAAAAAAGAAGAGTAAGAAAGGTAAGAAGAAAGGAAAGAAGTCAAAGAAAGAGGATGCTGAGGAGGAAGATGTTGCAAACAATGATGAAACTACAAGGGAAAATAGTGAAACACCTGATGAGACAGATGTGACTATTCCTGTAAATACCGAGGATGAAATCAAAGAAGAAATTGAAGAATCTAAGGAAGAATCTAAGGAAGAATCTAAGGAAGAATCTAAGGAAGAATCCAAGGAAGAATCTAAGGAAGAATCTAAGGAAGAATCTAAGGAAGAATCTAAGGAAGAAGTCAAAGAAGAGATTGAAGAGTCCAAAGAAGAATTAGAAGAGGAGTCAAAAGAGGAGCCAAACGAAGAACCAAAAGAAGAAATAAAAGAAGAACCAAACGAAGAACCAAAAGAAGAACCAAAAGAAGAAATAAAAGAAGAAATAAAAGAAGAATCAAAAGAAGAATCCACTGGATCTAACCTGGAAGATATCCTTTCCAGTGATAAAACAGAAGAATCAACGTTCCTTAATAATACATTGCAATCATCATTAGATTCACTTAAAGTTGAAAATGAAAAATTACGTGAAGAAATTAAGAAATTAAAAGCAGAAAATGTAGATTTAAAATTAGTGAACACTGACCTTGAAATTGAATTGAAAGACTCACAAAATACACTTGAAACTGAGAAAGAAAAAGTCAAAAAATTAACTCAACAACTACGTGTAAGTAAAGTTGATTCAAGTCATCCAAACATTAAATCTGCTGATGAAGATGATATATCAGTATTAAGTGGTACTGAATATCTTAACCATACAACATCAAGCTTTCAAAATCTATCAAGCTTTAATATTAACAATAATTCCCAAGATTATATGGAAATTGTTGATATGAAGGAAAAGCTTGCACAATGGAAAGGTTGGAACATGGATATGCATAATTGGAGATCTATTGGTATGGGACCAATATTAGATGTATAGTTTATATATTTACTTAATGGTTGTGTGATAGTTTTAGAGCAATTTATAATTTATATATCGACATCATATTTCATAAAACTAAAATAAAACAATATAAGAAACCATTTTAAAAAAGTGGTGGCGGTGCAATTTGTGGCGAGGTCAAACTAATAATGCTATAATAATTAAATACTAATATATGATTAATACTCGCAATATTTGCCTATTTGAACTAGTAAGTTATATATTATTTAACATTGATTTTTTTAATATATGTTTCTTGATTTAATATCTATATAAATTATAAGTAAATCTGGAAGAAGATAAAACAATGCTTTCAAAAAAATCGTCAAGTTTATTTTTTTCATCATCGTTTAAACTTTTAACAAAAGAACCATTTAATAAAAATTTAATTTCAAATTTTGTTAGATTAAACTCAACATCAAATTCAGAAATTAAATCTAAATCTCCAACAAGAGTAATTGGTATTGATTTAGGTACAACTAATTCAGCGGTTGCTATTGTTGATCCAATTACTAAAGAACCAAAAATTTTAGAGAATAATCAAGGTGCTCGAACAACACCATCAATTGTAGCATTTACTCAAAATGGTGATGTTTTAGTTGGTGAACCAGCTAAAAGACAATGGATTGTAAATCCAAAGAATACATTTTATGCAACGAAAAGATTAATTGGTAGAAAATTTGATGATTCTGAAGTTCAAAAAGATGTTAAATTAATGCCATATGATATAATATCAGGTAGTAATGGAGATGCTTGGTTAAGTACCACAGTTGGTGAAAATCTTAAATATTCACCTGAACAAATTGCTGGTTTTATTTTAAAAGAAATGAAAAATATAAGTGAAAAATCATTAAATTTAAAAGAAGGTGAAATTAAAAATGCAGTTGTTACAGTTCCAGCTTATTTTAATGATTCACAAAGACAAGCAACTAAAACTGCTGGTGAATTAATTGGACTTAATGTTGTTAGAGTTTTAAATGAACCAACAGCTGCTGCTTTAGCTTATGGATTAGGTGAAAATAATGATGGTGTTATTGCTGTTTATGATTTAGGTGGTGGTACATTTGATATTTCAATTTTAGATATTGAAGATGGAGTTTTCGAAGTTAGAAGTACAAATGGTGATACTCATTTAGGTGGTGAAGATTTTGATAATATTTTAGTTGAATGGATTTTAAATAAATTTTATAAAAATACAGGTATTAATTTAAAGGATAATATGAATGCAATTCAAAGAATTAAAGAAGCAGCTGAAAAGGCAAAAATTGAATTAAGTCATGTTAAAAAGACAACTATTGAATTACCATTTATAACTAATAAAGAAAGTATAAGTTATGAATTAACTGAAGATGAACTTGATAATATGTGTTTAAAATTAATAGAGAAAACAATTTTACCAGTAAAGAAAGCATTAACTGATGCAGAAATGGAGAAGGATGAAATTGATGAAGTTATTTTAGTTGGTGGTATGACTAGAATGCCAAAAATTAGGAAAACTGTTGAAAAATTTTTCAATAAAAAGCCAAATGTTAATGTAAATCCAGATGAAGCAGTTGCATTAGGTGCTGCAATTCAAGGTGCAGTTTTATCAGGTAGCGTTAAAGATGTTTTATTACTTGATGTTACACCTTTAACATTAGGTATTGAAACATATGGTGGTTTATTTTCTTCTTTGATACCTAGAAATACAACTGTTCCATGTAAAGTTAGTCAAATATATTCAACAGCAGTTGATGGACAAAATTCCATTGATATTAATGTTTATCAAGGTGAAAGACCATTAGTTTCAGATAATAAATTAATTGGTAAATTTAAATTAACTGATATTCCACCATTAGGTAAAGGTATACCAAAAATTGAAGTTTCATTTGATATTGATGCAGATGGTATTATTAAAGTTTCAGCTAAAGATAAAGATACTGGTAAAAGTTCATCAATTACAGTTTTTGGTAAAACTGGTATGAGTAAAGAAGATATTGAAAATTTAGTTAAAAAAAGTAAAGAAACTACAAAGGAAGATCAACAAAAGATTAGTTATTTAAAACATGTTAATAATTTGGAATTAATTTGTTTTGATACAGAACAAGCCGTTAAAGATTGGAGTAAATATATGACATCAGAAGATGTTGAGAATATAAAAAGACATATTGAAATTGTTAAAAATATGATCAGTGATTCAAGAAAGGGAGATCTTTTCAATGTTGAGTTAATACAAGCAGCACAAGAAGAACTTAAACAAGAGACACTGGATGTGATTACCCGAGCTGCAGAGAAATCAAGAGCTGAAAAGTCAAAAGCTAATGTCAATGATAAATAAAACCATAAAACCATAAAACCATGTGTATATAATCTATATATAGTAATAAAATAATGAACAAAATAAACAAAATAAATGAATCATGTACAACACAACAATGTGTCGCACCACGACAACCTTCTTTGCAACTGTTTCCATCACGCGAAATGTTTTCAAATTTCCCTTTTCGAGCAGAGACATTTTCCATTCCTTTTGTTTTCGCTTTTCAGGCGCCTTCCCCGTTCCTTTTTATTTTTTACCTTTTATTTTTTCATTTGTATGCTCTTTGCCATAGGGGCTGGCACCCAAAACTTGTTGGCGACTTTTTTTTATTTACTATCTTAAGCAAGTTGCAGGATTTGTAGGATTTGTAGGATCTATAGAGTTTTTTTGGTATATCAACATTGAGGCTATATTTGTTTACAAGATAACTACATATATATATATATCCATATATATCTATCAATATATATATATATATCCATATATACATACACACATATACATTTATAAATATCAACTACTTATACAAATATTAGTCATATCGTTTATTTTGTTTATATAACTCCCGTTGCATTAAATAAATCAATAAAATCCATCAATTGGAATTAGCATTAGATTATTAAAGAAAAAAAAAATAGAAATACAAAAAGTGAATATTTTAAAACTAATTATTTGATTTGAATTATTTGTTAACTTAATTAGAAAATAAAAAAATATAGAATTGAAATCAAAAGCCAAATAAACAAAGAAATTATTTATAATGTATAGACATTCAAATCAATCAGCTAGTTCTGCTGGTTCAGTTGGTAGAAGATTATCAACTAATAATCCATTTCGTTCTGCTTTATTACAAGAAGAACAAGTAAGGGAATCAAGACGTTCTGGTTCTGGTTCTCCAACTATTGATGATGCTCAATATAAAAAATGGTTAAATCAACGTATAGAAGAAGAACAAGATGAAGCAAGAAAAGAAGGATATTTATCAAATGATGATTATGATGATAATTATTATGATAATGATGATGCAAATTCTTTTACTGAAGGAGATGAATCAACTCATATGATTCCACCATCAACAATTAATAGATCTTCAAAACCTTCTAATATTAGAACTTCAAGTGATAATTCAATTAATAATAGAAATTCTTATAATCCTTTTGCTCCTTATACTAGAACTGAACGTAGTAATTCAGGTCCAACACCACAAAGAAATTCATCACAACGTAATATTGATGATGATAGAATTAGAGATAGAAATAGAGATCAAATAAAATCTCAAAGAAAAAATGAATTTGTTCCACCACCATCATATGATGAAGTTGTTGGTAAAAAATATGCTAAGGATGAATATCCAAAAGATGAAAAAACTCCATATACAGTTGAAGTTAATCCATTTCCTTCAGAACAAAGAAGAAATTCAAATCCAAATTCAAATTCAAATTCAAATTCAATGCCTCGTCGTGCTCAAACTATAAGTACCCGTCGTCAACAACCAGCACCACCACCTCCAATTCCTTCAAATCATACAAAACCAAGATTAGATCCTGAAACAATGACAAGTACAACAACTACAAGAATTTCATCAGATGGGAGGGTTAGATCAAGAAGTACTGGTGAACGTTCTCCAAGAATTTATGATGATCAACGTCGTCATAGATCACGTCCAACTCCTGGAATTGATGAATATAATGATCCACGTCAATATCGTAGTCATCACCATCATCACCATCATCATTCTGATACTGAAAGAAGTCGTGATAGATATTATGATAGAGAATATAGAGATTATGATAGAGATCATAGAGATTATGATAGAGAATATAGAGATTATGATAGACCACGTAGATCTGGAACTAGAAGAAAGAAACTTGTTCAAGAACGTTCTAAAAATGTCGATACAATTGATAAATTAGATGTTACAGGTTTCTTTGGTGGTGGTAAATTTCATCATGATGGTCCTTTTGATGCATGTACACCTCAACGTAATAAAGATACAAAAGCTGCACCTGTTGATGCATTCCCAATTGATGGTCCAAATAATTCAATTAAAGGTATGGCACCTAATAATTCAAAAGAGGAACAATATGATATGGTTTTCGGTATAGATCAAAGTAATAATTATGATAATGCATACCCTGATACTAAAGCTAGAAGTAATTCTGCTTCAGAATTACTGAAAAAGGGATATACTAATGGTACAGTTATCAAAAGAGCAGAATCTGACCTTGATAGCGCAATTTTAGAATCTAAACAACCTGGTTTAGCTCAAGTTGATGCAGGTCAGACTACTAAACTGCATGGTGACACTACTTTAGGTTTAGGTAGTAGTACGTTTATGGACGGTGCACCTGCCTATGGTTCAACAACTTCTTCATCCTCTAATAGTGGTGGTTTGCAAAGAAAGAAAACTTTCTTAGGTAGAATGAAAACAATTGTTAGAAAATAATGATATTTGTTATTATTTTTTTTCCCCTCTCATTATGCATCATTTACTTTTCAAGCTTTACTTTAGTCTACACTGTTTCTAAGCAGTTTGTATATTCTGTCATTCTTTTCTCATTTTCCTTTCTTAAATAATTTTGATATCCATTATCTGTATTTACTGTTTTTACTTGTATTTTTTTTTTTTTATCTATTTACATTAATATAATTTCTATATTACAAAATTGTTTTTCGTTATATAAACAAAATAAAATTATAAAATTTTATACTAGTGACAAATCAATAATTCTTTTATGATTTTTTTTCTCATTCATCATCAGATTCCTCTTCATCTTCTTCCTCATCTGAATCATCATCCTCATCATCCTCATCATCCTCAGAAATATCAGCATGTGTTTTATCAAGCTTAATTACCAAGTTTTTATATTTTTCTTTCTTTTCTGTAGCCTCCGACCAAAGCATTAATGCCTCATCTAATTTAGAATGTGGAACCATCGATTTCATTTCATCTTCCAATTTCTTAACTTTTTCAATCAATTCCTTGTTAACTTTAATGAACTCTTGAGATTTCACATTTTCTTTCTTTAATAATTCATTTTCTTCTTTAATCTTTTCATTCTCTGAATCTTGTAGATCTTTGAGTGATTGGTTAGATTCTTTAGCTTTACTTAGGTCATCATTAAGTTGCAATATTTTAGATTCAAATTCTTTAACAACAAGAGTCTTATCTTCGAGTAATTTTTGCTCCTTTTGTTCCATTTCCTTTTTCAATGTATCTAGAGACTTTTCTTTCTCGGTTATCTGGTCATTCAATTTTTTATTTTCAGTTTCCAAATTTACTCTGTCTTCCTCAGAGGATTTCAAAGTTTCATTTTTAGATTTCAACAATTCCAAATGATCTTTCTTTAAAATTTCTAATTCTTTTTCCTTCTTTGAAATCTCTTGTTTACTTTCATCAACAAGTTTTTTTAATTCGGCACAATCGTTAGATGAAGCTTCAACAGCTTTAGAAAGTTTTAAGTTTTCTTCAACCAAGTTTTTATGTTTTGCAGAAGAATCAACTGACTCTCTACTCTTCACTTCTAGCTCATTCTTAATTAGGCTAATTTCAGACTCTAATTCAGTCATCTTTTCAACTAGCGATTCTTTTTCTTTCAATAAATTTTTATTCTCTTCCTCCAATTTATTGATGGAAGTTTCCTTTTCTTTGATTGAACTATTCATTGAGGTTTCAACTTTTTCCTTGTTAGATTTCAAATCATTAATACATTCTTCAAGACTTTTAAGTTTATTTCCAAGATCAGAAATGATATTGTCTTTGGACTCAAGAACTTTCTTTGTGACTCCCAACTCTTTTTCACTCTTTTCCTTTGTCTCTTTTAGCTCTAGCTCCTTCGATTTGACATTTTCTTCGGCAATGTGAGTTGATTTCTCCTGGGCAGTTAGTCTAGCTTTCAAATCAGTAATTTCAGTACCGGATTCTTCTTTTAAGGATAGCATTTGGGTAGAGAGAAATTCTTTTTCTTCCGCCAATTTGTTAACATTCTCTTTGATTTCAGTTAGTTCGTCAATCAAATCTTTAGTCTCTGTTTCCTTAGAAGCTGAAATTTTAGAAAGTTTTTTATCAATAGCTAGTTTTTGCATCTTAATATCTTCTAATTTTTCATTTAATTCATTAATTTTAGAGTTCAAAGCTGATATTTCAGAAGATTTTTCTTTCTCAAGTAGTTTATAATCTTCGTTCAATTGTTTGTTTTGTGATGTTGCAACTTCAAGACGGGAATCTTTATCTTCCATAGCATCCTTCAGTGATTGAATTTTTTCTTTAGCCAAATCATCAACAGTAGACTTCTCATTTCTAAGATCTTCAAGTAATCCATTTGCTTTTTCTAATTCCTTATTTTTTTCTTTCAATTCATTCGATACCTTGGAATAAAGATTTACCTTTTCTTCCAATTGCTTTTTCAATTCATTTATATCTTGTTCATGTTTGGATAGTTTCTCCTTTGAAGACGCTTCAAGTTGTTTGAAATCATCACTACATGCCGTATATTTTGCTTCGGTGTCCTTAAGCTTAGTCTGAAGTAAATCGATTTCTTTCATTTTAGATTGTTCAATAGTTGATTTCTCCTGCTCTATTGATTGTACCTTCAATTTTAACTCTTGTTTCTCCTTCGTCAGCGATTTTGATTTTGATTCAAGTGAATTGTACTCGTTTTTTAATTGTTCAATTTGTTTAGCGGTATTCTCTTTCAATTGCGCCAACGTCGAATCTAAACTAGAATTGGAAGTCTTGGTATTTTCTAAAATATCATTCAAATTTTTAACCTTTTCATTTAAAAGTTTAATTTCGGCGGTTTTATCTTTTTTGTACAGCTCAAGGTTGGATTCCAACTCATCGATATTTTTCTTCTTATTTTCAATAATGTCGGATAATTTTGATTTTTCAGCCTCTAATTTTTTTAGCTTTGAAATGTTGTTTTCCTTTTCATCCTTTAGTTCAGTAACTAAGTCTAATTTTGATTTCTCTAGTTCAGCTAATGATTTTCTTATATCGGTTAACTCTGTAGAGAGCTCTTTTATTGTAGAATCAGTTGTAGCATTCTCCTCTTGCAGAGCAGCGTATTCGTTACTCTTTTTCTCAAATTTCTGGTTTGAAGAATTTAAAGAGTCTTTTAATTTACTAATCTCTTCTGATTTTTGTTCTTCTGATTTTCTTAATTTATTAATTAGTGAATCTTTAGAAGACTCCAGTACTTCAATATCCTTAGTTAAGTGTTCGTTTTTATCTTTCAATTTGGATATTTCATTTTCTTTTTCAATTTGCAATTCATGTAACTGCTTAGATATATCGTCCTTCTGTAAATTAATTTCTTCCTTCGATTTTTGCTCATTCTCCAAAAGCAGTTTTAATTCAGAAACTTCGTTGTTCATTTTTTCGGTGAGATCTCTAATATTATCCTCTAGCGACTGTTTTTCACCTTCAGATGATTTTAATGATGCTTCGACCGATTTTAATTTACTCTCCAATTCGGATATTTTGTTCTTTTTTTCTTCTTTCAATTCGTTCAAAATTGTAATATTTTCTAGTGATTTTTCTTCACTTTTGGTTAAATCATTTTGAATTGATTCCAAAGTATGATTCAATTCATCGAGTTCTTTAACACGTTCAACTTTATATGCCTCAAAATCGTTGTTCAGTTTGGTATGAGCAGAATCTTTTTCACTCAAAAGTTTTTCAATGGATTCAATATTTGACTTCAAAGCTGAAATTTCTGTTTCCTTTACAACTTTTAATTCATTCAATTCTTTTGAAATCACCTCACTATTCTTTTCAGATTCACTTTTAAGTTGGGTAATTGACTCAAGTTCAGTTTTAAGTTTATTTATGGTGTGGTTATTTTCGCTTTTGAGTTTATCATGTTCTGTTTGGAGTCTTGAATGTTTATCTTCTGCTTCTTTCAAAGTGGAAGTAGTAGCTTCGATTGATCTTTTTAATTCGGCGATAGATGCTTCTTTCGCTTCACTTTCTTTTTCCCAAGAAGTAGTGAGTTTGCTCTTCTCACTTTCCAAATTCTCTGTTAATGATTTAAGCAATTTGATTTCCTCATCAGATTTTAATAAATTTTCCTCCGATGATTTTTTCAATTTCAGAAGTTCTTCCTCAAATGATTTTTTACTATCATTAGCAGCTTTCAAATTTTCTCCTAGTTCATCAATTTTTCTTTTTAAATCAGCAATCTCGGTATCTTTTTCAATTTCCGTTTTTGCCAGTTTGGAGGACAGAGATTCATTTTCAGAAATTTTCAACTTAATGAGGCCTGTTTTTTCTTCCAACTCGGATTTTAATATTGCTATACTTTCATCATTTGAAGTTTTTAATTGAGATAATTCTTCTTCCAATTTTGTCTGTTCTTGTTTGAGTTTAATTACCACGTCATCAACAATACTTTTCTCGTGCTTTATTGATTCTAAAGAGTTTTCCTTGACTTCAGCTTCTTCTGAAAGAGCTTCAAAATCGGACGTGATTCTACTTACCTCTTGCTCTAATTTTTCCTTGGTCGATGAAATTTCACGAATCTCATCATTTAATAACTCTATTTTGGAAGTAAATTGATCTTTCATATCCTTAATGTCTGATTCGTATTGGCGTACAGTTAGAGTATTTTTTTCATCAAGTTTTTCAACATCAATGACCAATTTCTTCTTCTCTTCCTGTAGCTGCTGAATATTTTCATCACGTGTTACAATATCCTTATTAAGTTGAGTTATAGAAGTGTCCAAGCTTTCTAATTTCTTTTTTAAATCATCTTCCATATCAGCCGATGACGATTGAGCCGACGCTAGTGATTTTTCAATTTCAATTTTTTCAGATTTGGCTTTTTCTAATTCTTTTCTAATTTCATCATTTGCCTTTTCCATGTTGACAGTAGCAGCATCTTTTTCTTTGATCTCGTTTGTAATTTTCTCTAAATCTAACTTGATTTTACTTAATTCCTGTTCTAATTTTTCCTTGGCAAGAATATTGGCTTGGGATTCAGTTTTCAACGAATCAGTCTTATTCTCAAAATCATCTTTCAGGTTCTTAATTTCGGTCTCAAATTTTTCAGTTGTTGATGAATTTTCCGCCTTTAATTTTTCAATTTGATCAGTTAATTTTTTATTCTCAGCTTCTAATATTTTATTTTTCTCCTCACTTAGTTCAAAGCCTTCAGATAAACTGTCAATATTACCATTAAGCTCATCTATTTCTTCAGATGATTCTGCTTGAAAGGTAGCAAAGTCTTCTAAAGTTGTTGTTAACTCTTCTTGTAGACACTCTAATTTTTCATTTAATTCTTTATTTTCCTTGATAAGTTTATCCTTTTCAGTATTCACCAAGTTTAACGACTCATTTATTTTCGATATTTCAGCCATATTTTTCTCTTTAAGAGAATTTAATTCCAAATTAGATGAATCACTTTTGGATTTTAAATTTTCTATAATTGTTGCAGCAGTTTGTAGCTTTTGTTTCAGATCATCTGAAAGTTTTGTTGATTCTTCAATTTTTTTATTATTTTCAATAATAATTGAATTTGCTTTATTATATTCATCTTTCGATTTCTGCAATTCAAGATTAAGTAATTTAATACGATTTTCGAAATCTTTAACAACAGCATCCTTCTGTTTATTCAATGCGACCAATGCAGCTTCTGATTTCTCAAGTTTTTGTTTTTGAGTGTTCAATTCTTTTTCAAGCGAATTTGCTTTCTTTTCCTTTGAAGCCTTTTCTTTGGTTAAATTCATTAATTCCCTACTCATTTTATTGATACCATTTTCGGCGGTCTCTTTAGATTTTTCAGTAGCTTCAAGTTTTTCTTTTAAGGATTTATTTTCAGTTTCAAAAGTTTTCAATTTATCTGTAGTATTTTGTAAATTTTTATTAAGTTCAGCTGTTTGAGCTTCTAATTTTTTCTGGATATCTTGTAGTTTCTTCACATCATCAACAGAAATTGTTAATTTTGTTAATAATTTGTCTTTTTCGCTTTCCAATTCTTCCATATTTGCAATTAATTTAGTGTATTTTTCGGATAATTCGTTATAATCTGCTGTTGTCTTTTCTATCTCTTTCATCTGGCGAGAAGAAACTTCTTTTGAGTCTTTTTTATATCTATAATATTCATCCATAACTTCACTTAATTTTTGCTGGATTTCTTCAAATGCAGAGAAATCTAATTTTCTAGCGGGTTCAATTTCAGGATCTCTTCCTATTGCCCTTGTCATTCTTTGTGAATTTTCTTTGACTTGATTAATAAAAATTTCATCAAAGTAAACTTCTGGTAAACCAGAATCATCTTTAGTTGGATTTAGCCAATCAAATTCATTGAAATTTGAAACATATTTATCTTTAACAAATTGTTGTATTTTTAAACTAAATGAATGAACTCCAACTCTTTTCGACAAATATTGATGTAATTGAGTACGAGACATCGGTGAAGATTTTCTAGAAAATTCATAAACAATAGACAAAAAATATGAAATTAAACCTTGAATCAACTCACTTTCATTAGCTGAGTCAACAATAAAGGCAATCAGTTGATCTAAAATTGAAATGTCTTTTAAAACTTCATCTACAGCTTCATAATTTTCCCAGCACCAATTGCATAATAACATAAGATAAGCAATTGGAACTCTAATTTCAGATTGTTTTAGTGAAGAGCATAGAGCCTGAGCAATGGCAGATATAATGGTAATAACATCTTCATCTTCATCTTCGTTACCGATTGTAATTGCCATAACTTTTTGCTTTGCATCGGGATAATCTTCAAATATATACATAATAATAATCGATGCAAACCAAATTTTATAAGGGTTTAGTTTGTAATTATCCATCTGAATTAATGTTTGGAAAACATTACTTTTAGACTCTAAAGAATTAGAATCTATTGATGGTTGGTGAGAAATTTCAGAATCTTCTGATGATAGAGAGTTTTCATATTGACTGTTTTCTAAGGAATTCAATATTCTCTCTTCCTTTTTCTTTTGTATATCTTCCAAATTTTCAACTTGTTTATCATTTGAATCTGTATTTGAATCTTCAACGATATCTTCATTGTTATTGTTGTCTTTATTATTAACATTCTGATCGTGTTTTTCATTACTTTCGTTTAAAGTGTTATTGTCAGAATTTGAATCATCGTTATTTTCGATACCATTTAATAAATTAAAAGTATAAATTTGATCATCGATGAATGCTATTTTTGCTTCAGTGTTATCTTTGAAAAATGCATGTAAAGTATCCAAAGCGGCAGCTCTTGTATCAAATGTATGAACTGAATTAACATGAAAACACCAATTGAGTAATGCAACAGTAATTGGTACAATATCTTCAAATTTTTGAGCTGAATTTGGTAAACTTGGATCTAAATACGGTACATCAACTTGTGAGAAATTAAACTGAACATCATTATTACTTCTAATTATATCGGAAACTGTCAATAAAGAAGTTACTCGAATTTGATTTGGAATATATAATGAAAATACGAGTTTTAAACAAGATAACATTACACCACTTTCAGCCATAAGTAATTGAGCTTTATCAATATCTTGTGTATCTTTAACTACAAACAATCTGCATGTTTCTAATGTTGTAATTAAATTATCTAATCTTTGTTCATTCCATATAAAGGTATTTGAATCATTCAAAGGTTGATCTAATAATTTGACAAGTTCATATAAGCAGTTTGTTTCAATAAAGTATTTTTGATTTGAAGAATTATATTTTAGTAAATTTGTAATTAATGATAAACAATCTTGAACTACAATTGTACCTTGAATTCCACCTTCTTCTTCGATAATTTTATATAATTTATCAAATGTATTTTCGAAAACTACCAATTTTTGTAAATTAAAATTATCTTTAACAATTCCCATTAATAATAAGATTGCTTCATTTCTAATTGGTTCGAAATTATCATCTAAAACCTGACAAAGTTTTGAAATTGCAGTTGGTGATTTTAGAATTAATTCTTGAGTTCTTTTAGGTCTAGTTGAAGTTAAAGCTTGTAATAATTGTAATGAATAAATTTTAGTATGAACATCATCAAATTCTAAAATGTCAATAAGTAATTCTAAATTTGATAAATTTTGAGTTAATTCATCAGCAATCCACAAAGAGAATTGATCTGGTTTAATATTTTGAATTAAAATTGAAGGTGATGGATATTTACCATTTTTAACCCTTGACTGAGAATTAATCCAATTTCTAGTTAAATCACTATCACCTTCACCACGAATAAATAAAATCAATAAAGTTTCCAAAATTGCTTTAACTATATCTAAATCAAAACTATCTTGATGTAAAGTTGAGCATAATTGTTTCAATGCTTTTGCAATAACGATTTCTCTATATTGTCTACTATAACTTTTCAGACTTAAAATAGCACCACGTCTATCAGACACTAAATTTGCATGAGCTAATCTATCTACCAATGTTGTTATATTGTCATCAACTTCTTTTTCCGTTGCACTTTGAGGTGCACTAATTAAATTTTGAATCAACTCCATAGTTATTGGAGTTTAATTATAATGACTATCCTAGTATGAATTGATTTAATTAATATAAGTTTTGTGGAATTTTTTTTATAATAATATTTACCAATACACCTTTTTAATCGTCAATAAAGTTACACGTTTTTAGAATAGAGATCAACGAATGAGGTTGTTAACAAAAATGAAGATTTCCAGATTTCAAAACTCAAAAAGACAGTCGCGTCGATTGATAGAGATTGATTTTGAGGCTCATCAATAAAGAGCATTTTCAATATTTGTAAGTTTTAAGTGTTAGTTATGAGTTATGATGAGTCTGCTTTTCGGTTGATTATGTATATCTTCTATATATTTATATATATGTTCTTATCTATATAACAGTCAACTTCTAAGAAAAAGACAGTGTTACTTACGAGAATGAAAGAGAGCAGTCGCCCACGAGTGTTCATCCTCCACTGGCCAGATGTTGGACGTTCTCTCATGTTTTTTACCTGGCTCTGCCCCCATCATCTCTTATATTACCGGATTCGTCATCATGATTGTCATCCATGTACTCTCAGTATTGACAATAAGCTATTTTATTTTAGTCAGAAGGGTTTCTTATTCTTCAGGAACTTTTTAAACAAGGGATTCTTAATTTAGAAATTGGGATAAGAGGCATTAAATCGACAAGCAGAAAGATAGTTGTCTTGATTTTTCGTTCATTTGCTAAAATTGTGGAGTTTAAAATAATATGTAAACTTCGGTTAAGCTCCTGTCAACTAGCATTTCTCATGCCTGAATTGATTTAGGTGTTTCTTTTGTTTCCAAACGTCTACTTTAAATTTCCTTTCCGAGTAAGAGTGTTTATCTTAATTCAATCTTAATAGAAAGTATGACTATACATCAATTAAAGAAAATATAAAATATAAAGGTGAAAACAAAACATTTTATAAAGGAACTTTTCCTACAACGGATAAAGACTATATCAAAGTGGTAGTTGATTTTATTGTGAATGAAAATTTAGTAAAGATTTATTTAAACAGCATGTGGATTATCAAGCGGAATATCAGAAGGAAGTGATGTATTACCAGAATCAAAATAAACGACAAGGCTCAATAATCTGTGATGATGTTATCATAGCAACATATCTATTCCATTCTTATTATTATCAGAGAAACCATAACCATTATTTAATTTTAAAGGACTATAAACTTTAGTATTATTATCGACACGTTAATAATACGAATTTTCTCGTATGCCATAATTGAAACAAAAATTGTTACCCCGGTTTCTATTGAAACCGTTAAATTTATTAGTTAAATTTTTTCTATACCAATGACGATTATTGCAGTTAAATATGTATTAACCCCTACCAGCACCTGTTCTGTTATTATTTTTGAATAATATTCCTTTCCCTTGATATTTCTTGATGTTAAAATTTGACACATCTGGCATAATATGGAATAGAATCCAATTCAGCCGCATAAGCCATTTTAATACTTGTGGCTAACTTTTTTAGATATTTCCTTAAAACAACATCTTTCATTCTTGCCGGTAAACCATTCATATATCTGGACATTTCTAATTGTTCAGATTTATCAATCATGGAATGATATTTAATCTTCCAAAATTGACTAGTATAATCTCTAATCGTCATTTTTGAACCCATTTTTAAATTCAATATCTTAAAGTTATTATAAATTTGAGAAATTTCTGAAATAAGAATTTTCAACAATATTTTGAATTCTTCTCCAGGCACAACTTTTTTATTTGATTTTTTCAATGCAAGGGCATATCAGGAATATGATGAGCCTTCTAAAGTAGCAGAAGCAAATTTACTTTTTTCACTTTCAGGAGTATTTTTTGGTTCAAAAATATCCTCAATTTTCAAAATCCATTCTTCTGCTTGAGTATAAGAAGTTTTGGCATCCATTTCACTTTGTTCTTCGAATGCAACGAAATTTGGAATTTGCAATGTATTATACAATTTATTGACATCGTATGAATGAGTTTTGTTTTCTGTATTAAACATATTGATACTTGGATTATTACTGTCATCTGGTTTATCAGTATTCATCTTTTCATCATGAACATCATTAACCGAATCATTTTCTTTTGGAAATAAAGCAAGCTTTTTCTTTTGTTTTTCAAGCTCCTTCTCCAATTGTTTACTTTTCTCTTGAAATTATTTTCTGGAATTTTCATTGCTCATTTTTTCGTAATGGTTTCAATAATATTTTCTTTTTTTAAGTTAACAAGTTGATTTTTTTTCATCTGATGCTACCATGTAATGTATCAGTAGGGATTTCAATAATTATTCTTATATATACTTTTGAAACTGGATCTAAAAATCTCAACTTAAGAGTCAAAGATTGTAAGCGTTCTTAATATTCTTTTACTTAGTAATTACAACGATAAAGTCCTATAAGATTGCCAGCTTAAAATTGCTTGTTTTAACCTTCATTAAAGATTTTTTATGAATCTTTTAAAAAAAAGATGTATAAGATTTGGTTTATAAAAATAATAATTAAGTTTTTTTTACTAAATAAATTTTTTTATTTCATAATGTAATGATTGATTAACTTGTTTGAATTTATATTTCCTTTTTTCTTCGGTATTAAATTACCTGGAAGAGCACTAATGTACGTAAAGGTAACAGTCATGAATAAAGTAGTTTAACAAAACTGTAAGATTCTATGAATGATTCAAAAGATGAAATCACCAATAAATAGTTAATGTGTTATTGACCAATAACTAAAAGCCCTTGTCAATTGTATCGGAAACATGAGATATTTATATTACGCTCTACAATCTAATCAGAATAAGTAATAATAAAATCCTTAGACTTATTAATTTATCAAAAGAGAGGATAAAAATGACAAAGTTGAAGATCAAATATACAGAATCAAAAACATTTAGAGTTGACTCTTATCACGTAAGAAAAATACTAAATAGTTTTATGAGAGTGAATAAATGTGCCTATATCCCCCTCTCTCCAGATAATTAGTTACATCTTACAAATATTTATTTGTTCTTAGTAAAAAGAAGGACTTCTTTAAGAGTAAAAGGATACTTTGGATTAACTTTGATCTCTACTATTTAATTCATACTTCATCATAACAAAATGGTGGAATAGTATAATACATTGAGTTTGTTATTAATAAAAACAATATTATTCTGGCCAGTGAACATAGGTTTCATAATTTTACTTTAAGTTTCAAAATGAAAGTGGTTCGAAGCTCTAAAATAACAACTTGTTTTCCCTCCTTAGTAAATTAATGCCTAAAACGTTAATATTCAAAACTATGTCACGTCAAATTATAGTCCAACAAAAATAACTTAACAATGATTGGTTTCTAAGTATTCCGATTGTGTTCATCTTGCTGGATTAAAGGTGAAATAGCATACCAACCTCTTGTGGTGTGACCAGAGAAGTGCTGTGTTAATTTAAGGGGGGAAGAGCAACAGAAAATGGGGAAATGTTGTTCGTATAAGATGAAAATCAAAAAGTAACGTTATCTCGGACTTACCTTTAATTTTGCTGGTTGTTGAATAACCACTAAGTGGGGGGAGAGGTGTATTGTTTATTGTTTACAATTCGTATATTTGTGTCATCCAAGTAAATAAAGTTATTGTTTTATAACATTACAGTGTATATTATCATGTTATAATAATATATATATGGTAAATGAGGTCACTCCACAAAGTTGGGTGGCATCCACAAGTAATTCAAATTATAAATATAACAATAATTTCCTAATGATTGATATGTATATGTAGAGTTTGTTTTCAAAATTTATAAATAGTTACTCTGTTCTTTTACTATATAAAACAAATATACTTAATAAAAATTACTACTACTACTATTACTACTACTATAATTCTTATAATTGAAGAAATATAAAATTAACTGACTTTTTAAACCATTAATTTAAAATATACGTTTAATCAAAATGGGTAAGAAACAAATGAAACCAGTCCATATGGAACCTGTCCATATTGATCATTTAGAAAAAGCACCAGCTGTTAGAAATTCTAAAGAGATGTATTTTGAAAGCTTAGATGATTTTGAAAGATATATTATGGATGAATCATGGGATAATGAATTTGATAACTTAAATATTCATGTTAAATATTTACCACCTTTTATTGTTAATCAAACAAAAGGTAATGAAGATAAAATCAAACCACAAATGAATTCATTAAATAAAAAATTTAGAAGACATTTACAACATCACGTTAAGAGGCATTTGTTACCAGATATTAATCGGATGGCTGGTATTGATTATGAATTTACCAAAGATAATGAAGAGAAAGTATTAAATGAATATGGATCTTCAAGTGTCTATAAATGGCATTTCAAAGATGACAGTAATCACGGGTTTGATGAGTCAGAATTTGGTAGAAGAGATCATTGGAAAGTTGAAGTTGATATCGAATCAAATTCTAGTGATCCTTGGATTAATGTCACTTATAGATCAATTTCTGATGTTCTTGATGAAATGCCTACAGCATAGTCTAGTGACTAACTTTACTAAATAAATGAAATTAATTAACAATTACAAAGATATGCATATTAAACAACACTTTTTTTTAACGACCTTTTATGAACTTATATTTATTTGAAGACATAAATAAAAGAAAACAATAATTTTGTTTGCTTTTCTTTTGTTTTCATTTTTTTTTGCTCTAATCATTATTTAGTATTTTATAATATATATAACTATTTGCCTTCTAGGTATGATAATAAATAGTCCTATATTAGTATTAATACGGTAATAGTAATTGTACACTTTCAGTAAATGGAGATCAAGAAGAAGCAAACTGTCCGGGGGCTTATGTAAGCTAATTTGGCACTTATTATATAAGTAATTGAGGAGGATTGTTTGGTGTTGTAAAAATAGTAGCTAATTTAGTAAAATTTACTTATTTAGAACTTATTGACAACTCACATGTGCATTTTAACACTAAGTTTCTTCTTTTACGATTGTCTATATCAATATTAAAATCCAAAACCGAAAACATTATCATTCATAATGACATCCGCTGTTTATTATGATCCAGATGATTTTGATAATAATCCGTTTGCTGAGGGCAATGCACCAACACCAGTTTCATATACAGCTCATCAAGAATCTGAATCTGAATCAAATCAAAATAATCAAAATCCAAGTGTAACTAATCAAGATAAAACGATTCCAGATGGTTCACATAATAGTAATAATCATGATAATAATAATTTGTCTACTTCAACTACATCCAATACTACAAATACTGCAAATACAACAGTAAGTAATAATACATCGTCTAGCGGCAGTGGTAGTGATAAAGAAACAATGTTTCATGAATTCCCAACGGAGGAAGATTTGAAAAAATATTTACCAGAAAGATTACATAAAGACGACTTTCAAATAATAATTAAAATTCAAGAAATTGAAAGTAATGGTAATAATACTCAAAAAAATCCAATTTTTAAATTTAATGCAAAAGTTAATAAAATATCAGGTTTCCGTAAAGAAATTTATAAGAATGTAAGAAGAACATACAAAGAATTAGAATCATTCTATAAATATTTAATATATAATAATATTGAAGTTTTTGTTGCTGCATTACCAGCAGTTTCATCATTATATACTCCAATGTCACCTGAATTTATTTCAAGTTTAACAAATGAATTTCAAGATTGGTTTAATAGAATTTGTTGTAATCCAATTTTGATTAAGAATAAAGAATTTTCATTATTTTTTGAACAAAATGATTTTAGTTATGTTCCTTCAAAGACGAAACCATCTTCAAATTCTGTAATCGCAACTGGTTTAAAAAGGAAAACTTTAAAACAATTTAATCCTCCTTATGATGGATGTGAACAATTAGCTCGATATAGACCAATGATTAAAGAAATACATTTAAGTGCACAAAAACTTGTTGAAAAACTTGATAAATATTTAAGATATCAAAGACAATCTGCATATTATACAAATGAATTTATTGTATTTTTAAGTAATTTAGGTAGTCTTGAAACAACAAATGAAATGATAACTTTATGGAAAAGATTTAATAAATTTGCAGGTATTTTCAATGAAGCTGAATTAATTAGAAATGCAAGTTTAATATCAGATTTATTAAAATTTTTTAAGCAAATTTCAGATGATACATTTAATATTAAAGAATCTTTAACAAATAGACATTTATTGATGAGAGAATTAGCAAATGCAGAAGAATCAACAAAGAAAAAGCATATGACAATTACAAAACTCAAAATGAAATCAACAATTGATCCAATCAAAGTTGATGAAGCAATTAGAGCATTAGAATTATCAAATAATTATGAAAAAGAATTAAAATTTCAAGTTAGACGAACAACGTATGAGATGTTAATTGAATCAAAAGAATATATTAATTATTTAACATTAAGTACAAAAAGGTTATTCAAAATTTTAGCTAAACAACAAATTTTACAAGAACGTAAAAAACTTAACTTATTAATGAATAATAGGCTGATCAGTCATCAAGATTCATTAAGTCGTTTGGGTAGAGAAGATTTAACTGATGATATTAATAAACAAGCTAAACTTAATTCAGCTTCAACATCTTTAAATAGTCAAGATTCATGGAATTCAAGAAAAAAGAAAAATTATTCAGATCCGATAAGTGATGAAGCTGCAACTTCTAAAGATGATATTAGGGAGGAAATTGCTAATGTAGATGCTAAAAGTGCAGCATCCTTATTAGCTGGTTCTAATTTCTGATTTCTAATTCCCAATTGTAATCTCTGTAATATATATAGATGTTGTCATACGTATAAAGATGTGTATATATATATATTTATATATATTGATATTCTTATAAATGAAAAATGCTTTCCGTGTATATTTCGGATGTGTCAATTGCTAGGATATTGCACAAATAGTGTAATATAATTTATTAGCGCTTGTAAGGGAAAAAAGGAGGAAAGTGTGGGTGATAAATGTTCTCTATATAAAAATTAATAAAACTGCATACATAATTATTGTTCTTAAGTGTTCTACCTCTTTATCCTACGTTATACCTTCTTAATACAGAAGGTTTATAGTTGGTCAGGAAAGATGAATAATAACAAAATATTTAGAAAAACTTCTACCCCTGATTTAAATTTAAATTTACATTTGTCATCCCCATTTGGCAGGAAACGTTCAGAATCAAAAGCAAGTTCAAATGCTTCCAATTCATTATACTCTGATGAAAGATCAATATCATCCTCTAATATCCAACCACAACTACAATCAGAAAGTCCACATTTGAATTCAAGATTATCAATAAAGAACCCACTTAAATCAATTAAAAAAATGGCTTCTAAGAATGATGATGAAATTGATACTAGAGATTATTATTCAGCAAGTCCAAATTTAAATTTTGGGAATTCAACTGAAAATCAAAATTCACCAAAATCAACATTTGGTTCATCACTGAAAAGTCCAAATTTATCCTTTCCTAAATTTCGTTCTGGTGAAAATTTATCTGCTGGTTTAGAAGAAATGCCATATGGTATTTATGAATTACAAAAATACGGTATAATAGGTAATATTCAAACAATGGCGTTTGATCCAATTCAATCATTAATGGCAGTTATAACACATTTTAATTATATTTATATATTCGGACAAGCTCGTGTTAATGTTTCATTTTCTTTAAAATCTGTATCGCCAATTAGGGCATTGAGATTTATTAAAGGTATTTATTTAATTGCAGTTGATTCAGCTAATAGTATATTTGTTATCTCTTTATTACAAAAAAAAGTTATTCATACATGTATTGCTAAAATTCCTATTACTTCATTTGCATCAGATTATTCATTAGAATTTGTATTCATTGGTTTGAAAAATGGTTCTGTTAGAGCTTTTAATATTGAAACTGGTATAGATACAATTTTAAATTTGAGAGAACAACAAACTCCTGTATTTAGATTAGAAGGTGCATATGAAGTTAGTGCACTTTCATTACATCCAAGAGATATTGGTACATTATTAATTTCATATCCAAAAGTTACCGTAGTTTATAATTTAGTTGAAAATTCAATTTTACATAATTTGGTTTATAAATTACCAAAGACTGCACCTGGTGGTGAAAACTCACTTTATGAATATAGTACTGATGGTTTTTATTATCCTAAAGTTATTCATAATTTATGGCATCCAAATGGTTTACATTGTATTACAGTTCATGCTGATAATTCAATTGTATTTTGGGATGCTAAAACAGGTGAAAAAATTTTAGTTAGAACATTATTTGATGTTGATGTTGATGAACCAACTGGTAAACATCAAAGAATTGGTAAACATAGAATGACAAGAATTGAAAATATTAAATGGTTATGTGAAGAAAATCCTGAAAAAACATCATTGTTAATCTTAGGTGGTGATGGATATTCAGCTGATGGTTATCATCAATTAGTTAGAATGGATTTTGGTAAAATGATTTCATATTCATTAACATCATATGTTCAAATGGCAAAATATTATGCACAACCGAAAGAACAAAGAATTTTTGCAATTCATTCAAAATCAAACATTGTTGATTTTATACCACTTGGTGAAGCATCTCCATATTTTGATGGTTGTCATGATGCAAAATTAATTGCAGTTATAATGAGTGATGGTGCATTAAAATTTTTACATTATCCACAAGGTAATATGACAATGAATGCTAAATATTTTCCATCAACTGTTTCATGGTTAAATCCTAAAATTACATGTTCTGCATCATCATATTTAGATCGTCGTATAATTAATAGTTTAGTTACTGTTAGAAGATCTGATCAACCATTAGATTCTATTTTAAAAGGTGGTATACCATGTAGACCAAAATATAAAGCAGATGCAGGTTCATTAATTATAACTGGACATGAAAATGGATTTGTTAGATTATGGGATTCATCAGAAGGTGAATTAGATAGTACTCGAGTTTTTGAAATTGATATATCAGCAATTATACGAAAAGATGATGATGGTGCATCTGTTATTAATGTATCATTTGCTCCAGAAACTTTAGAAGTTGCATGTAGTTTAGCAAATGGTGATGTTTTATTATTTGCATATCAGATGAATAAAGCATTTAAGGAAAAAAATTTAGCTACAAATATGGCTAGTTTATCATTAGAGAATAGTGGTAAAGCATTAATTGATATTCAAGATAGGGCTCCAATAGATATTAAAAAAGGTTTTATGCCGAAATTATTAGTGAAACCTTTAAATAATGGATTAGTTACAGCAGTTACAACAAGTAATTTAGGATTTGTTGCAATTGGATATGAATCTGGTAGATTATTACTTATTGATCGTCGTAGTGGAACAGTTATGCATAATGAATTATTAAAAGATAAAGGATTAAATATACCTGTTGAAGCAACATGTATTGAATTTGGATATGGACTTCATTCTGCAAGTCCACAAAGGGGTACAATATTAATGTACGTTGGTACAAAAATTGGTAGACTTTTAACATTTCAAATTACTGGATTACCTGGTAGTTTTAGAGTTAATTTTGTTGAACAAATTGATTGTAATGATGAAGCAATTGTTTCAATTATTGCAGTTAATTCAGAAAACGGTAGACCTGCAATTCCAACTATAGAACATCTTAAAAAGGATATAACAAGTGATAGAGTTTTACCATTTGTTATAACTGCTTCTAAATCAGATATTAGAGTAGTTAAAAACAATTCAAAAATTGCACATAAATCATATAATAGGGGTGATGTTTCTAAAGTTGGATTAACAGGAGCTAAATCATCTATTACTAATAAAGTTGCATTTTGCTTAGTTGTAATATTAGGTGGTAGTAAACAAATGTTAACATTAACTATTCCATCGTTAATTGAAATGGCAAGTTTAAGAATTCCATATAGACTTGAACCAAGATTTACTACAGAAAGTTCAATTTTACCATTAGGAGATGTATTTATTAGAATTACAGAAACAGAGGCTGCATTAGTTAATATAATGAAGATTCGTACTCCAATTATGTCAATTGAGACAAGTCAATCACAGGATACTTTATTCCTTAAAAACATTGCAGTTCCATGGAGGCCAGGGTCAAATCCAATGCTTAAAAATACTCCAAGTGTGTCATATGATAGTTTATACAGATTACTAACTGGTCATGATAGAAATCCAGATCCACAATCTGAAGAAGCGAAATTATCATGGGAAGTATCATGTTATAATCCTGCTAATTATACATATATTAGTACATATAAACCAATTTATTATAATCCAAATTCAATTCACCAAAATTCGCAATTAATGGAAACTCCAAAGAGAGATCTTCCAAAAAAGAGAGTCTCATCAAAAGGTTCAACTGGTTGGTTTGGAGGTATTACATCATATGCTACAAGTACATTGGAGTCAGCGCAAGATAATGTTGATCAATATTTTGATAATTTGAATGATGACATTGACAAGATGATCTCTGAAGCTAAAAACGATGCTATTAGGGGTGTAATTGGAGGTAAATTTTTGTAACGAATTTGTTCAAGTTGAAGACAACTTTATAGTTTTTTTATATAGATCAAGGAAAAATATCACGAAGTTTCTCTCTCGCGTAAATTTTGTAAATTTAGCACTCGTTCTTTTTTTATGCCTATAAGCTGCACATTGTAATCGTATCAAAAATAGAGTTTGTAGTGTTGACGTTTTTCTCTGATTTGACTTCTATGTTGGTATCATATATTCAATTCGAATAAGCAGTAACTGGATAGAATCGGGATGTTTGGAATAGGAACTCTTTTTTATGGTATGTGGAATCTAGTCTAAATGGATATCAAATATATTGATACGATTTGAAAAATTAATTATTTAAAACTATTACTAACAATTATGATTTATTGCGATTTTTAATGTTTTTGTTTTTACTTTTGTTTTTCTTTTTTTTTTAATTACAGCTATTTTATTTTTCATAAATGGAATTGCAGTACTAAGTGAAGATAGATTTTTGGCTAGGATTGGATGGTCCTCTAAATCATCATCAAATAATATAAGTGGTATACAACAAGGTCAACAAAATTATGGATATGGAGATTTCAACATGAATTCAACATCAGGTGGCAGTGAAGGTATTAAAGCTAGATTAATTAATTTAATTAGTGCAACACGTACGTTATTACGTATTCCTTTAATTATTGTTAATATACTTGTGATTATTTACGAATTAATATTAGGTTAAATTTAGTTAAAATATCGTCAGATTTCATATTTAATTTATATAAATAAATAAATAAATATTCAATTAATTAATGCTTATAAATTAAACCTTATTTATAAGCTTCTATAAATCTTTTAATAATCCCTGGATCTTTTATTTCCCAGTCGACTAAACCTTCAGTCGTTAAAATATCATTGTTACCCATTTCCATATTTCTCGAAAGTTCTTTCCCATTTATAAATCTAATTATTGCATCATAAATAAAAATATATTGTCTTAAAGTTTGAACCATAAATACCCTTTGAGATCTAAAATTTGAAGTTATATCATAAATTAAATCTTTTGAATTGTTTAAAGTGGCATTAATATTGTTATCATTTTGATTTAATAATATATCAATACATGTATCAATAACACAAAAACTACCTGTTCTACCACAACCTGCACTACAATGAACTAAAATTGGTAATGATTCAATATTTAATTTTTTTAAAATAAATCTTTTCAAACTAACTAAACTTAAAATATCATCTTCACAATTAACAATTCCAAAATCTGGCCAACTTGTCATATGTAATTGTAAAACTTCTTTTAATGGTTTATTTCCAAATTTAATTAAAATTCTACGAAATATACATTTATCATCTGTTAAATTCGATAATTTAAAATTATTAATTTCTTCAATTAAATTAATTTCAATTTTAATATCATTTGAATAATAAATTCCAGATTCCCAAAATGGTGCACATTTTTCAATTTGATTCTCAGATTGTGGAGTTAATGATAAAATAATTGGTACATTATTAAAATAAATTACATTCCAAAAATCTCCAATTGTTTCATTTAATGGACCTTGAGTTGCAATATAATTTAATTTTGAATTTGAATAATGAATATAAGATGCATTAATATATGATGAAATACAATCTAAATCTTTTGAATTTGAATCATATTTTTTCAATTTAACTCTAGCATGTTCATAAAGGAATATATCTTTATATCTATTTTTTCTACCTAATTCAACACCAGCTGAAATAACTGGTGAATCACCTGTTGATTTTGCATTTGAAATATCAGTTTTAGTTAATGCATGATTTAAACGATTACGTTCTTGAATTTGTAATTTATTAAATTTTTCAGATAAAATTTTTGAACCTAAATCATTACCAATTATATTTTTTAACCAAATTGGTAATAAATTTAAATTTAATTTATTTAAATTTGTTGATAAATGAATTGAAGAATCTGAATTATTTGATAAAACTTCATCATAATTTCTAGTTTTAAAAATTGGTATATGAGAACAGTCTGGTAAAACAAATCTTGATAAACCAATTGGTGATGATGATTTATTTTTTAATAAATTTGAATTATTTACTGTATTTTGAAGATTGGTTGTTGTTGATGATGATGAATGATTTGGTGAAATTGCTGAATGTGGTGATGAATTAATTAAAGGTGAAAAAGTATCTGAATTAACTGAACTTGAACTAATATTTTCATCTGATGAAATCATTAATTTTAAAGAATTTTCATTATCAATCAAATTTGAATTTGAATTTGAATTTTCAATTAAATTATTAAAACCACCTTTTAAAATATAAAATTGAGAATTCCAATTTGAATTTTGAATAAATTTACTAACTAAATAAAAAATTGAAGTTGAAATATCATTTTCAGTTGAATTATGATCATCATAAAATAAAACACTTGGTAAATTAATTGAATCTCTAGCAAAATATTTATTAAATAAAGATTTTTCATTATTTGTTAAAGTTTGAATACATTTTTCTAATGTAAAAGTTTGTCTTTTCAGTAAAGTTGAAGGTAAACAAATATTAATTGAATTTTTTAAATGAGATTTACAATAATCATGAAATGGTCTAACATCAATTATTAATAAATTTGATAAATAATCAGAACCTAATGATTTACCTAAATTATTAATTAAATTTTCAATTTCATTAAAATCAATTAATTTAACTTTTGAAGGTAATTTTAATTTGTTATTTTTTAATTTAATATTTGATCTAATTGGTAAAGAATCTAAACTTTTATGAGATTTTAAACTAATTAAAGGAGGTTGTGATAATGAATTTGAAACTGAAGTTGAGAATAAATTATTTGAATTTCTAATTGTTGATGAAGATGAAGAAGGTATTGAATTTAAATTTGAATTTGAATTTAAATTTGAATTTAATGATGATTTTACTGGTGAAAATAAAGAAAAATTATTTTTAGAATTTACAGGTGCTGATGGTAATGGATCAAAGTAATTATTTATATTAATTGAAAGATTATGAATATTATTATTAACAGATGTAATTAAATCATTATTATTGTTTTGGTCATTAATATTTGAGGTATCTGTGGTATTTTTATTATTAGAAGTAATATTAGAAGTAATACTAGTAGTAGTAGTATTTGTTAAAGATTTTTCATCTAAATCATTTAATTGAATAATTGATTTTTTATTATCTTGATTTTTTGCTAATTTTAAAGTAAAATTTTCACTTTTAGTAGTTCTATGACCCAAATCATAGAATTTTGAATTTAAAGGTCGTTGTGATTGTTGTTGTGATTGTGATTGTTGTTGTTTTTCATTTATAGATTGAGAATCTGAATTTGATTTAATTGAAGAAAATGAAAATGTTGATTCTGAATTATTTGAATTTACCCTTGTTGGTAAATTAAAAACTTCAGATTCTACTAAAGTTGAATCTGAATTAAATAAAGAATTTTCAATACCCCTTTTATGATTATTACTATTTAATGAAGTATTTGAATATTTTCTTAAATGAATCGATTTTGAATTTGTTGATTGATTATTTAATTGATTATTTAATTGATTATTTAATTGATTATTTAATTGGTTATTTAATTGGTTATTTGATTGGTTATTTGATTTTGAAATATTAAAATAATCCATTGAATTTATATGATTTGGAGTTGAAGTTAATGAATTATTTGTCGGGAATTTAAAATCTTTATTAGTTGAATTTAACATATTAATTATATATATATTTAAATATCAATAGCCGGTAGTGAGATAAAAATTCAAATGAATATAAAGTATATTCAAAGATATAATGTATTTAAAGAGATAGTTAAGAATATTAATTGAATGATTGTAAGTTGTGTATAAGATAATTGATTTATAGATTAAAATTAAGAAAAAGAAAGGAATGAAAAAGGAGTATATTAAAAGTAAATCAAAGGATCAAGTATTATTTTACTTGCTAAAAACTGCAATAAAGAAAGAAAAAAAGAAAGAAAAAAAGTATGAATGAATGAATGAATGAATGATAATAATATTGTAGTTAAAATAGACAGTTCTAGATTATCGAACATGATTTAATTAAAACGGGGAACTGAGCTAAGTGAAATATTTTCTACATTTATAATACAAATTCAAGTTAACTCAGCTGAACATAATAAAATACTACAAAAACCTTAAAACTTTGAAACAATAAGCAATTTTCACTTTCCAGTGTTAGTTACTGTTAATTTAATTTTATTAAGTTGTTATGACGTAACCGGGGGGGCTATTAAATAATAATATAATAATATAATAATATAATAATATAATATATAGCACAGCGAGCGAGGCGAGAAATGAATTCAAAATTAACTGCCAATTTTAGAAACTACGTTTTGTAATTATGCTCGTAAAATTTGCTAGCAATTTCATATCCCCTTTTCATTCGACGCGTGTTGATCGCACCAGTTATATTTTTAGAAACTAAACGCATATATATATATATATAATATGTATAAGTAAACACATGAGATAACATTGACATGTATGTGTACATACAACAACATTCAGATCTATCACTCTTGCCATTTCATATAAATATTGATACATTCCCGAGTTATTTATAAAACCATGTTTAGTCTCTTGATTGTCAACCCTTCGTGATTTGTACCTTTGAACTAACTATTTCATATACTAATTTTAGAACATTATAAAAGATACATAAAACAACTTATATAAAGTAAACTTTTAACTAAACAAATTCACCATGAATTTTTTCATTATTAACCCCTGAAACACTGCTACTCCTTGTATTCTTATTAACAACTTCCAGTTTTCTTAATTTCTTCTCATTTCTATATTTATCATTTTTTACATGTTCCTTTAAATCACTGTAATCAGCATCTATAACAGGTTCATTTTCGTCTTCATCGGATTGATCTTTAATCACTTGCGATTCTAAATCTGATTCAACATGATTTTCTTCTTCTTCATCTTCTTCTTCATCTTCATCTTCATCTTCATTTTCTTCAATATCTTCTTCGTCTTCACTGGTCTCATAAATATAATCAGAATCACTCTCATCATCTTCTACTTCTTCATCACTCATTAATGAAATATCTCTACTATCTCCTTCATTATATTCTCCTCTTTCACTAATTTTACTATAATCTTGATCTTTATCTGGTGTCGAAAATATCTTATGATCATCAACTAATTCATCACCAATACTATCAATACTATCAAAATGAGTTTCTACATCTTTTCTTTCATTTTGCTCATTCTTACGTGGTGACAATATAGGTGATCTTAAGAAAAAGCTAAATCTGCTACCAATACTTTTAACATCATCCTCATTCTCACCCTCTTCTTCCTCTTCCTCCTCTTCTTCTTTTGCTTTCACTTTTCCTTCCTTATTAACAACTTTTTCCTTACCATTTTCTTCTTTAATATCATTTTTATTACTTGATTTACCTTCTTTATCATCCTCCCCTTCTTTATTAACTTCAATCATTATATTATCATCATCATTCCTATAAAATAATCCAGCATCAGATTCTTTTCCTCCTTTACCTCCTTTTTCTTTATCTTTATTATCCGCCTTATTCTTATTCCTATCGCTATTATTATTATTACTATTATTATTATTTTCATCATCATCTTCTTCATCACTAATTAATGACAAATCAATATCAGGACTCCTCCAATAATTAAATTCAGTATATTTATTTTTAGCATTACTCATCGACATTTCTATACTATTATCAACACTTTTATTATTAGTTTTAATATTAACAGGTGGGAAAAATTGATCAACTAATTCAACAATTGAAACATAACTACTTTTAAATCCAGCTAATTCTAATAATTCCATTTTAACATCACCTTCAGGATTAATTGTAAAAATTCTTGATGATGGAATTCCAACACTTCTATAACTAATTGCATCAGTAATTCTATTACCAAATCCAGCATAAAATGGTGTATTGGTTTCATCAACAATAGCACTGATATGATCATCCTTTAATTCAGATATTTTAGTACCACTAGTATTTGTATTAATATCAGTAAATTCATCACTATCACTTAAATCTTCATTATCTTTTCCATTTTCATTGATATCTTCGTTGATATCATTATTATTTAATTCTTTAGATTCATTAACATTTTCAGCCTTATTTAATTTATCAGATTCTAATTGCTTTCTTAAATCATTCTTATATTCATCAAGTATATGCTTTTTCTCTTCATTTATAATTGCTTTAGATTCAGGATAATAAAGTGTTCTAATATCATTTAAACATGCCATTTTAAAAACTTCAGGTTTTTTTAATACAATCTCCCTTCTTAATGCAGCAATTGTTCTATCTGGTGATAAAATAACTGGACCAATCGGTAATTTATATCCATCTTGTTCAACTCCTTGTAAATATGATCTTGTAGTATCTGCTAATCCAACAGATCTAGCTGTTAAATACATTATATTATATCCATTAAATTCAATATCATCAAATAATTTTGCAACACCTTCATGAGTCCAATCTCTTCCTAACATTGTTAAAACATGACCTAATGCATCAGATTTAGTAATTGTACCATCAATATCTGATATAACAATTGGAGTTTCCCTTTTCCATAAAAATAATTTACATACAATAATAGATTTACCATTATTAACACTATATGTAATATCATTCTCACCATAATTTAATGATAAACATTTTAATTGTTCAGATGTTAATCTTAAACTCTTAAAATGAACACTTTCATCTTTTTCATTATTTTCTTTATCATCACCATTATTATTATTATTATTATTATTATTATTATTATTATTATTTAAACTTGAAGTACTAGTATTTGATGATGTTGATGGTGATTTTTCTAAAATTTCAGAATTTAAAATTTCATCAGTTGAAGATTTAGCTGTTGGTAGTGGTGGTGTTTCAATATCTTCATTCGTAGATTCTACTGGTATATTTATTCCTGATTTAAATTGTGAATCATTATTCGATATTGAATTTGGTGATGATGGTTCGGGTGTTGTTGAACTATCAGATATTAATGATGATGTATTAGTACTATTATTATTACATGAGTCTAATGTACTGTTCAGTATTCTAATATTACCTTTCATATCCTTATCCATCATTGATTGAACATCAACTTCATTACCAAATTCATCCTCGAGAATTTGTTTAACAAGTACATCTGTATCATGAGCATCCATATTTTCACTTTTATAACCATCTAAATCCAAATAAATATCTCCATTTGTCTCAACTTTTGATGGAATATTTAGTTTTCTTGAAATTTCTTTAGCCCTTTCAATAGGACTTCTACTTAAATTCTTTTTATTCTTTAAAAGCTCAGAATCAGATTTATTAGAATTTGGTGAAATTGAATTTGAATCGGAAACACCTTCACCAATATCTAAATATTCTAAACTTTCACCGCCAGCACTTGATGGTGTCATCCTAGGTGATTCACTTGGAGAACTTAATGCACTAACAACAGGTGAAGTCTGTAAATATTTTGGAACATAACCATCTGTTTTAAAAACAAAAAATGCTTCCCCTTCATCATTTAATTTCATTGGTATATCTGTGGCCTCTCCATTAACTATAAACGTAACTTTTTTTTGTGATGGTCTAAATAATTGAAATTTACCAAATCTAACATGAAATGGTGAGCAATGTCTTTCCCCTTTCTCATCTTCAACAACAATAACATCAATTGCTCCTGATAATGTTGCCGGATTAATAGAGTTCCATGTCTTAGATACAGACCCAATTGCCCTACCAAAATATTGCATACTAATATAAAACTGTTATTTTGTTTCCTTTTTTATAATAATCTTTTAACGTATTTTTTTTTATTAATTCAATGAATTGTTTAGTTCTACTTTTTAAACCCAAATGCACTTTCAATTAATATTATAAATCTTTATTTTCTTATGGATTTATTTTTTTATAATGTTAATTGATTTTTGAAAAAGAGAATATAACTTATTACGAATGCGGTAAAAGAATCCCATAAATGATCATGAGATGATCAACATGTGCCAAATTAAATAAATTTATTAATTGTTAACGTCTAAAATGTGTCTGCGCGGTATAGAATGCTGCTAATCATACAAAATAAAAGTACCTTGGAAATACAATATACAACATTTTATATTATTTGTTCGATGCAACTGCATATTTTTTTTTTGCCACCTTCAGATGAATGGGATTATCACAAACATTGTCATCGTGACAGTTGGAAATTTGTAATAATTGGTCGACTTTTGTAAATAAGAATTTATCTGAATATTCAGAAAAGTTATGATTTCGGCAGAAGATAAACGAGGCACATTTCTTTTTATCTGTGACATATGAAATCAAACTGCTATCGTTATATCTAAAAGGGAAAACCTTTTTTCATTCTTAATAGATCAGTATCCTAAATAATTGTGATGTGTTTATTTAAAATCATCACAACTTGCGTATCAGTTCGGACCTTGTAGGTTAATGAACCTAAGCTGAGATAAAACCTGAGTTGCCAAAAGTGAAAAGAAACGAACGGAAAGTACATTTCCAGCAACTGGATAGCAAAGGGTATGAGATACCCCGAAGTTATGAATTATCGCAAGAAATGATGTTGCCTGGAAATATTGTGGTATCAAATAACATTAATAAGTTTTACTTATGATAACTCAAGCAAGATATTAGAGAATCTAATAATTTTATGTATGTCCGTATATTTATATATATATATTCTTTATAAAACATTATTGCTGATATTGTATTTTCAATATAAGATTGAATTATTTTGCCTATTACTTTAGCTTGTACCAATTTTAACGTTTACATATTTTATTTTATGCTACCTTAAATTATTTTTGTTTTAAAAAATTCTTAATAATATCTCTTCTCTAAAATTTTAGTAAATATTTTTACAAAACTGAAATTTTCTATAAAAAAGTAGAAAATTTAAAAACTTTTATTTTCCAAAATAACAACCTCCTTACTTGATAGTTAAGTTAATCATCATTATAAATCTAATTAATAATATCATGAGGTCAGAAGTAAATTATCTAGGGTAATAAAAACATTTTTGATTAGTTGAAATAAACGATTTGATTCATTCCCTACATTTTGCGCATGACAAAATAAACGTTGTATTCCCAACATGAAAATAAGTTTAAAATGAGTTAATAGTGCGCACACAAAGTGAAAATTTTATTACAAACTACAAAGCAAAGCGAAAAGCTCATTCAAATAGTAAAATTAGTTTACTTAGTCGATATTATAAAGCGTTACACATTAATAAATTATAAATATATTGTTTTTCGAAATTAATCTAAATCGATATCATCATCACCATCGGCATCATCAGTCCAATCTTCAATTGCATCAACATCCATATTTTCACCGGAAGCTTCATGATTTGGAATAACATATAAACCTTTACCATTAACTGAAACTCTAACATCTTCCTTATCTTGAATTTGTCCATTTAAGATCATAACAGCTAATGGGTTTAAGATACCATTTTGAATCAATCTATTTAATGGTCTAGCACCCAAATCCATTGAATAACCATGCTTACAGAGATAGTCCATTGCCAAGTCATCAACTTTTAATACCAAATGTCTATCATTATCTTCAAAACGTTTTTCGATTTCTTGTAATCTAATCTTAATAATCTTAGAAATTGCATGTTTTGATAATCTATTGAAAACAACAGTAGCTGAAATTCTGTTTAAAAGTTCTGGACGGAAATGTTGACGAACAACGGACATAACTTGTTCCTTAACTTCAGGAGTAATCTTTGTGACTTTTGAATCATTGATGAAATGAGCACCTAAATTAGAGGTTAAAATGATAATAGCATTTGAACAATTGACTAATGTACCATTTGCAGCTGTAATTCTACCATCATCTAATAATTGTAATAAGATATTTAGAACTTCAGGTGCTGCCTTTTCAACTTCATCAAATAAAATAACAGAATAAGGTTTTCTTAAAAGTTGATTTGTTAATAAACCACCTTCCTCAAAACCAATATAACCAGCTGTTGTACCAATTAATTTTGAAACTGAGTGTTTTTCCATTAATTCAGAACAATCAATTCTGATCATAGCCTTTTCATCAGCAAATAAGAAACCAGCCAATTTTTTAGCCAATTCAGTCTTACCAGAACCAGATAAACCTAAGAATAAGAAAGAAGCAGGTTGATTTGGATTTGCTAAACCAGATCTGGATAATCTAATAGCATTTGAGACAGCTTTAACGGCTTCACCTTGACCAACAACAGCATTTGATAATTCTCTTTCCATGTTAATTAACTTAGCGTTTTCAGCTTGAGTCAATTTGGAAACTGGAATACCTGTTAATCTGGCAGCAGTTTCAGCAACTTGGTCAGGACCAACCACATTTCTAACTAAATATTCAGCAGAATTTTCTTCTTCTTCAACTTCTTGCTCTAATTCTTCAATTCTCTTCTTAACATCTGGAATAGCGAACATTCTAATATCAGCAACAGTTGCAGTATCATGTCTTCTTTCAGCATCTTGAGCTTTAATTTCTAAGTCATCTAATTTCTTCTTTGCAGCAGTTAATTCTTGATGACCAGCTCTTTCTTGATTATATTGTTCTCTTAAAGGTTGTAATTCTTCTTCTAATTCTTGTTTCTTTTTATGAGCTTGTTTTAATCTATCCTTAGTTGTTGCATCTGCATCCTTATCCCTTTCTAAAGCATTAATTTCAACTTCTAACAATTCTAATTGTCTTTCTTTTGAATCTAATTCTTCAGGTTTTGAATCTCTAGCAACGGCAACACCAGCAGCGGTTTCATCAATCAAATCAACTGCAGAATCTGGCATTTTTCTGTAAGTTAAATATCTTGACGCTAATTGAGCAGCTGTAACTAAAGCAGAATCTAAAATACGAACACCATGATGAATTTCATATCTTGGTTGTAAACCTCTTAAAATTGCAACAGTTTCCCTAACAGTTGGTTCTTTAACATCAATTCTTTGGAATCTTCTTTCAAAAGCACCATCTTTTTCAATATATTTTCTATATTCACTAATTGTTGTTGCACCAATACAATGGAAATGACCTCTTGCTAAAGCTGGTTTTAATAAATTAGCAGCATCTGCTTTACCATCACCCATTAACATATGAATTTCATCAATAAATAAAATAATCATTGTTTTTGATTTTTCAATATCATTTAAAACACCTTTAATTCTCTCTTCAAATTCACCTTGATATTTTGCACCAGCTTTTAAAGCACCTAAATCTAAAGCATATAATTTACAATGTTGTAAAACACTTGGAACATCATTATCAACAATTCTTTGAGCGACACCTTCAACGATTGAAGTTTTACCAACACCAGGATCACCAATTAAACATGGATTTGATTTTGCTCTTCTTGATAAAACTCTAATTGCTCTTCTAATTTCTTCTTCTCTACCAATAACTGGATCAATTTTACCTTGTAAAGCTTGTTCAGTCATATCAACAGCATATTTACTTAAAAATTCATATTCTTCAGATGAATCAGCTTGTCTTGAATCAATTCTTTGATTACCTCTTAATTGAAGAATTTGCTTTTTTAAAGATTCAGTATTAATACTTAAATCTTTAAATAATTTTTGAATTGAAGAATCATCTAATAAAGCAGATAAGACATGATCTTGACCTATATATGAATCTTTTTGAATTTGTTTAATTTTTTCAGCATTTTTTATTATACTTGCAGCGGATGCAGACATACCTGGTTCCATATTTGAACCTTCATTTGATGGTAATTTTAATAAATGTTGATTAATTGATCTTTTAACTGGATCCCATTCATATCTTGAACCTTCAATAATTGTCTTAAGATAAATTGGTTGATTTTCATCTGCAGGAATCATTGCAGCTAAGAAATGAAGTGGAACCAATTGTGGATTTGAGTTTTGTTGACACAATTGTTGAGCATTAGTCACAATTTCTAATGCTCTATCAGTAAATTGAGTTGAATCCATAATTAATTTTTTTTATGAATATAATAAAGTTTGATTTTCTTTTTGTATTTGTTTTGATCTTAAAGATCTGAGTGATCAAAGAAAAAGAATAAATAAAGATTAATAATAAAAAAAAAGAAAATGAATAGTTGGATCAATTGAAATAAAATAGAGAGATATTACATCCTTTAAATAAATCAGAAAATGATAAATGTACATATACAGGGTGTGATTGAAAATAATAGAAATAAGTATAGGATAATATGCAATCACCAGTTTTATTGTTAGTAATAAGTAATATTGTGTGGTCAAGCATTTAATAGAAAAGGCAGGAAATTTTGAGATTCGCTGAGAATCTTCTAGAGATTTTTTTGGCTCTCCATAAAATTTATTGAGTTATCTCTGAAAAGTTCAGGTTATTTTACGTTTGGAGTTTCGTTATCAATTATTTCCCCTTTATTTTAAACCATTGACTTTTTTTTTATTTCTGCTATTATTGCATTATATTTTACAATATCAATCAATTGTAAGTTAAAAGAATGAACCAAAAAATTGTAGACTGAAAGAAAATCTCTCTGTTAATAATAAATAGTATATTCGATAGCGCGGCGGCAACTCCGGCTTGAACCTTCTTTTTCACTTTGAATTGGCTAGCAATAAAAAATAACATGTGTCCTCGATTCAAATATATGTATTCATGTATAACATTTTTATATTATTTTGTTTTAACCACAAACATAAACAGCTTGTATGAAATAATTACGTTGATTGAATATACGAGTTCAATAACTATATAACTGGCAGGCAATTAGCTAAAAGATAAATTATATACCACCAGTGTGTGCAAATTTATAATACTAGATTATTGTAATTTAATTATTTATTAATTAAATATAATTATTTTTGTTTATTATAATCGACGCGTCTATTCACTTTAGTGAATCGCCACAAATATCATATATTTGTTGCTGAGCCACCTCCACAAAGCACGTGAAAATTAAAAATTCTAGCGGCTAGTTAATTTAATTAGAGAGAAAATATCATGATTAGTAAATAAATTTCTGGATATCCTCATAATATATAAAAGTAATAAGACTTTGTAGGGGCTCCCTTATATTATGATTAAATATTGAGGGGTTTGATTATCCCTTATTTTACGCTATTATGGGCATGCTATTGTTTATATACATAATGGATATATTAACATATATATAGAGGTAATATATGTTTTGATGACGATTACTATTATAAACATCTTATATTTGAATAAATAATTAATTATATATAACATATACATATATACATATATATATATGATAAATTTATCATGTCAAAAGGAGAATTAGCTATTCCGGTTAACGGATATGAAATTTTCTAAATAAATTTCCATTCCATCGCCCCGAGTAAAATTATCATTAAATTAAAAATTTCAACAATGATGGCCAGCAAATCAAACACGTTTAATTTGTTATTATGTAATTATTTTAGTTATAATTATTTCTCCATATTTTCTTCCTAATATGGAATTCAAAATAGTGCGTGAATTGATCATGGCCGAGGTCGGAATTGCATGTGTTTTTTTTGTTCTTCTTATTTTTGTTTGAGCTTAAGAAGTTTGAAATTGAATTGATTAGTATTAACATGAAGTGTATCTTATCATAATAGAAAATATTTGATTTTTAATAACAACATTATAATTAAAATGTCTAATATATGATTTAACGTAAATATTAATCAATATTTTTACAATGTAATATTACAAAAGCAAATTATTTAACTGGTTGTTATAATATACGGCTCCGAAACTCCGTTTAAATAAGTAAATCTTAATCGCGATTTTGTTTACTATGCAATAAATTATTTTATTAGTGAATTTTAGTGAGTGAGTGAGTGAGCGTTGCTGCAATAATTGTTGAGTCTGTCATTCACTCTTAGTTAATTTAAGAATTATTGAGGTGTGATGTTTCTCGTAAATTAATTTCAATAACGAATAAGGAGAAATACTTAAAACTTGATTCATTTCCTCTTAATTATTTCCCCCCTATTTCAATTTCTAAATGGTTATTTGTTTTATTCTATTTCAATGTTTCTTTCTTTCTCTTCTTTTATTTAGTTCCATTATTCTTTTAAAATTTTAGTTTTTCTCTTCCTTTTTTTGTTTCTTTCCCCTTTTTCTTCTTTTTTAACTTAACACCAAGCAAAAAATGTTATCCGCAAGATCAATTGCAAGAGTTCCAAGAACTCGTGGTTTAGCAACCGTTTCAGGTTTAACCAAAGATTCTAAAGTTCATATGAACAACCATGAAGATCATACTTTCATCAACTATAAGAACAATGTTAAAAACTTAGAAATTGTTAGAAAGAGATTAAACAGACCTTTCACTTATGCTGAAAAGATCTTATATTCCCATTTAGATCAACCAGAAACTCAAGATATTGAAAGAGGTGTTTCTTACTTAAAATTAAGACCAGATAGAGTTGCTTGTCAAGATGCAACTGCTCAAATGGCAATTTTACAATTCATGTCTGCTGGTATGCCACAAGTTGCAACTCCAGCAACTGTTCATTGTGATCATTTAATTCAAGCTCAAAAATCAGGTCCAGAAGATTTAGCTAGAGCAATCTCATTAAACAAAGAAGTTTATGATTTCTTAGGTTCAGCTTGTGCTAAATATAACATTGGTTTCTGGAAACCAGGTTCCGGTATTATCCATCAAATTGTTTTAGAAAACTATGCTTTCCCAGGTGCTTTATTAATTGGTACTGATTCTCATACTCCAAATGCTGGTGGTTTAGGTCAATTAGCTATTGGTGTTGGTGGTGCTGATGCAGTTGATGTTTTAGCTGGTTTCCCATGGGAATTAAAAGCTCCAAAGATTATTGGTGTTAAATTAACTGGTAAGATGTCTGGTTGGACTTCTCCAAAAGATATTATCTTAAAATTAGCTGGTATTACAACTGTTAAAGGTGGTACTGGTGCTATTGTTGAATATTTCGGTGAAGGTGTTAACACTTTCTCATGTACTGGTATGGCAACTATCTGTAATATGGGTGCTGAAATTGGTGCAACTACATCTGTTTTCCCATTCAATGAATCTATGGTTAAATATTTAGAAGCAACTGAAAGATCTGAAATTGCAGAATTTGCTAAATTATACAAAGATGATTACTTATCTGCTGATGAAGGTTGTAAATATGATCAAGTTATTGAAATTGACTTAAACACCTTAGAACCACATGTTAATGGTCCATTCACTCCAGATCTTGCAACTCCAATCTCAAAAATGAAGGAAGTTGCTCCAAAGAACGGCTGGCCATTAGATGTTAGAGTCGCTTTAATTGGTTCATGTACTAACTCATCTTACGAAGATATGTCAAGAGCTGCTTCAATTATTAAAGATGCTGAAGCTCATGGTTTAAGTGCAAAGACTTTATTCACTATTACTCCAGGTTCAGAACAAGTTAGAGCTACTATTGAAAGAGATGGTTTCTTAAACACTTTCAGAAACTTCGGTGGTAAAGTTTTAGCAAATGCTTGTGGTCCATGTATTGGTCAATGGGATAGACAAGATATCAAGAAGGGTGATAAGAACACAATTGTTTCTTCATTCAACAGAAATTTCACTGCTAGAAATGATGGTAACCCAGAAACTCGTGCTTTCGTTGCATCACCAGAAATGGTTGTTGCTTATGCAATTGCAGGTGATTTAAGATTCAACCCAATTACTGATAAATTAAAGGATGCTAATGGAAATGAATTCTTATTAAAACCACCACATGGTGAAGGTTTACCAGCTAAAGGTTATGATCATGGTGAAAACACTTATCAAGCACCACCAGCTGACAGATCATCAGTTGAAGTTAAGATTAGCCCAACTTCTGATAGATTACAAGTTTTAACTCCATTCAAACCATGGGATGGTAAAGATGCTCTTAGAATGCCAATTTTACTTAAGGCATTTGGTAAAACCACTACTGACCATATCTCTATGGCAGGTCCATGGTTAAAATACAGAGGTCATTTACAAAACATTTCAAACAACTATATGATTGGTGCTATTAACATTGTTAATAAGAAAGCTAACTGTGTTCAAAATCATTACACTGGTGAATGGGCTGGTGTTCCACAAACTGCTGCTTGGTACAGAGATAACGGTCACAAATGGGTTGTCATTGGTGATGAAAACATGGGTGAAGGTTCATCAAGAGAACATGCTGCTTTAGAACCAAGATACTTAGGTGGTTTTGCAATTATTACCAAATCATTTGCTAGAATTCACGAAACTAACTTAAAGAAACAAGGTTTATTAGCATTAAACTTCAAAGATCCAAAGGATTATGACAAGATTAACCCAGATGATGAAGTTGATATTATTGATTTAGCTCATTTCGCACCAGGTAAAGATTTAACTATGGTTGTTCATCCAAAGAATGGTGAAGCATGGAACTGTCCATTAACCCATACTTTCAATGATGAACAAATTGCTTGGTTCAAAGCTGGTTCTGCATTAAACAGATTAAGAGCTATTGAAGCTGAAAAAACTAAATAAATTAAGATTTAATTTATTAATTACTTAGTTTTTTTTATTTATTTATTTAGTTTTTCAAATTATTCAATACACAATTATATTTATTTAATTATTATATACATCATATATATATTTATATTTTAAAAATTAAAATTATTATATTTTATTAATTTATTAATTTATTAATTTATTTAATTAATTAGCTAGATATAAAAAAAGTAAGTTAATTCATTTGGATTAACTGAAGTTAAGTCGAAACCAATTTCAATTCTATCTTCTAATTCTTCTGCATCTGATAAATAACCACCAAAACCGAAAACACCTTTATCACATTCACCACAAACTAAATATCTTACAACTGCAAAATTATGAACATCACCATCAGAAGTTTTTAATCTAATAAATTCAGGATTTTTTAAATCAATTGGTGGTTTTGAAACACCTATGTTATCAAATTCCCAAATATCTTTTGCTTTATAAAATAAATTATTATCTTGATAAATTTTTAATGCACGATGAACTGATGGTTCACTTGTTTTAGATTTAACAAATTTGTAAATTTTTGATGGATTTGAAATTTTATTTGATTCTTTATTAAATTTAACGTCAACTTGTGTACATAATTTATCAGTTTCTTTTGGAATTCTGATTAATTTTGTATTATCATCAAAGGGGCAATAATATGATTGTTTTATTGACATTTTATTATTTAAGATTTAATTATATTAGTTATTAATTATTAAGTTGATTTGTGAAAGTTGATAATAAAAATAAATAATAATGGAAATATTTGAAAATGAAAATAATTAAAATCTCATTATCTTTTTTTTATTTTTTTCAGAATTTAACTTTTTTATTCCCTCATAATTTTTTCTTTTCCCCGTCTGATTTTTTGTATTTTTCCAAATTGCAAATAAATCAATCACTCAATATTTATAGTAAATTTTTAATTTTTAATAATCGATTGATATTGAGAAATTTTAGGGCCCCTATATCAAAAATCTAATGATTTATTTTTTTGGTCGCTTTAACTACTATCTTTTCACAAAATTAATTTATTGTTATATAAGTTTTTTGGCTCATCTGTGGGGGAGTTTAAGTGGAGGAGTGAATATTGTGGGGAAATATAGAGGAGAAGAGATTAAAAAAAGGGAAAAAATTTAAAAATAAAAAAAAATAAAAAAATAAAAAATAAAAAAAATAAAAAAATAAAAAAAAAGAAAAAAGAAAAATCGTCCCTCCCATCGTCTCATTCCGCTCCACTCCCGAAATCTTGAAATCTTGAAATTTTGGGATCTTGAAATCTCAGTTTCCAGTCCCCAGCTCCCCCCCCAGCTTGTTCAACTCCACAACTCTCGCTCAACTCCCCCCAGCTTTTCCAACTTTGATCACATCACTCCGCCCTCACTCCGCCCTCACTCCGCCCTCACCCCCCTCGTCCCCAACAACGTGGCAACACCTGTCCCTGACAATATTCAGGAAGGGCGGGGGCAATTTTTATGACAAGTTTAATTTGAATTATAGCGAGTCGTTCCACAAGCCACATTTTAGTGCACGTTATATTTTGTTTATCCCCGCACTACATAAAATAATTACCTAAAGGACTTAACAAAGCTGAAAAAAATCATCATTATCGGTCTCCGTTTCTTTTTCTCCTTTCTGAATAATATATATATATATATATATATAACAAATATTACGATAAACAAATATTGCTAGGTAGTAACTATTAACTCGGCAAGCAGAAAATGGGCATCATCATCATTATTTTTTATTATTTTTTATTATTTTTTATTATTTTTTATTATTTTTTATTATTTTTTAGTATTTTTTATTTTTTAAACTTTTTTCATATGCAACAACGATGATTTCCCTTTTTTTTAAATCAAAAGACAGCATAAATTGCAATATAAAGTTATATTAAAAATTTAAGTAATTAATTAATTAATTAATTTATTATTTAGAAAAGAGCTATAATATACAATTATTGTACTAAATTTTCATTAAATACAATAAATTTAAAAAATTCTATAAATTTAACCCAACCAAAGAAATGAATGAAAAAAAAAAGTAAATAGTGTAAAAAAAAGTTTATTATTATTAGCAGAAGTATCAATAATCATGAACTATTTGATTTTCTTCTCCATTTTAATTTTTTTGTAAATTTTGACCATGATACACCCTTTTCATTAGGGCAATTATTACCATCACATTGATCACAAACAGTTAAATTTGAAAAACTAGAGTTTGAACTTTTATTAGATTTCAGTGTAATATCATTATAACTATTTGTAATTTCATTATTTTCATTATTATTATTATTATTATTATTATCATTAATTTTACTTGTAATTTCAGTTTTATTTTCATTATTAATATTTGAAATTAAATTATGATTACATTTATTAATTATATTATTATTAATTTTATTAATATTATTAAGTAAATAATCATTATCAGTAGATACTAAACCAAATGAGTAATCACTTGAAATTGAACATGAATCAGGTGAATGAGAATTTGAATTTAAATTTGAATGTAAATTTGAATTAAAACATGAACAATCAGTATTATTATTTGATGAATTAGTTGTAGTTGTAGAACATGATGATGTTGAAATTTTACTTTTATTATCAGAAATAAATTCATAATATGAAACTAATAAATTATTTAAAATAATTTTTTCAATTTTTTTTAATAAATTAATACAAGGTAAATTATTCTTTGATAAATTTAATGTTAAATTTGCTGGTAAATTAACAATTTCAGTTTCAATAAATTGATTATAAATTGAAAACCATTCAGATGTTGAATTATGTTTTAAAAATAATTCATAATTATTTATTATTGATTTTAATTCAGTAAAAAAATCATAGTTCTCAATACAATGTTTATCAACTAAAAATTTTAAAAAATTAATTTTTGAATATGTAAAAGTTGGATCAATTTGATCATCTAAAATTTCATTTAATTTCGGTATTGGTTCATAAAGTTCATTATTATTAGAATTATTATTTGTATGATTATTATAGTTAATATCAGACACCAATTTGGGTGATAATTTAGCACTCATATTTATTACTCTTAATATATTTATTATACTTGTTATTAATGAAAAGATATAGTTAATAACAAATTAATTTAGTTAAAAAAAGGAAACAAAGGAAACAAAGCAAACAAATAAACGGAAAAACAAATTTAAAAGAAAAAAAGGACAACTAGCAGTCTAATCTACATAATAAATTTTTTAAAAAAAAATAACTGGAAATAACAACGGTTTATAAGAAAAAGCCATGATTATGTTAAAACTAAAAAAAAGTTGTTGGGAAAAAAAGGGGGCACGCTGATAAAATAAATTTTATTTTTTAATTGAATTTTAATTAATTAACGATTTCCGCTCTAAACAAAAATATTATTATATTTAACACCAAGTTTAAAACGTTTTACGAGATTATGCACGGAGCAATTTAACTTGATATATTTTGTTAATTAATTTGTTATTAAAAAAGTTTAGCTCCAATTTGTTTTAAAAATGAGGCGGTTGTTATTGTGAATTAAATTACCACACACAAACCACATTGGTTTATAAAACTCGGTAAAAAATTAAATGTGCGGCTTAAACAACATCTTGAAATTAATTTATTTTTTTAACTGTTGTTATTTTATTTTATATGGCTAATTTTTTTTTATTAAAATCGATGATGTATTGATTATTTATATTTAATATATATTTAATATATAAAAATTGTATGTGTAATTTATTTACTATATTATATTAGATGAGCAATTTAACGATAAATTTGTCTATCTTATCATATAATTGTAAATTTAAACTATTTTTATTTTAATCAATCCTTTAATTTTTACTCCAATTATAGAATATTAATTTATTTATATACAACTAAATAAATAAATAAATAACCAACCAATCAATCAATCAAATTAATTAATTAAGCAAAAAAAAAACAATAAAGAAATGATTGACGCATTAAGGGTCAATCTTCCATAATTATTAATAGATTTCTTAATAAAAATTATCAACAAAATAAAACAGTTTTCTGATTTCCTAATTAAGCGATTTTAGATCCAGGACTAGAATTCATTTTTTTTCTTGTTGCTTGTTTACTTGTTGTTAACAAAAACAAAAATAACAAGTGTGTAAAATCAAAACGTTTCTCGCCGCTCGGTTCTCGCTTTAATTCACGATTTGTATTAATAATCAATAAACAACATTATTATTATTATTATTATTATTATTATTATTATTTTCAAATACTACATGTGTGTTTTTATTTAGGTTGTTATACAAATTAAATAAGTTCTCTCATTATCATCAAGTTTCTAAATTTGTATTTGGAAGGTGGAGCCTTTGATTTCATTTGAATTTATTTATTGATTTATTAATTTAATTAATTAATAAGTAGTTTTACAGGGGGGCAGTGAGAGTTTAGTATTTTTAAATGTGGCGGTGAAAAAGATAACGGTGCTTATAACACACAATTAATTGACAGTTTGCGGTAATAAATACACAATACTGGTGGCGGCGTTTTTTTATTCTTATTGGTTATCGGGGTTAAGATAAATAAATTTGAATTTTATTACGTTTGAATTAATTTATTGTTAAATGTTTATATTTTGTTTAAATTCGCCGTCAATTTACTTTACTTCGCCGTCATCGTATTATAAATAATAAATAATTATGAATAATAATTAATTTATATACTGACAATTTTAACCTTTATACATAATTTCGTGACCTAAGCATTTGGTTATGGTTTATTTGTAAATTTAGAAATAAAATTTGAAATTTAAATTTTAAAATTTATCTCCATATTAATAATTAAATTTTCAATTTCACATGTTTATTTTTTTAATTGTTTTTTGATTTTTTTTATTTTTTTTTTAAATTTCCTTCATTTACAATATCCATTTCGGCCGGCAAATACAATAGTACATTTATTGTTTTTCTTTTTTTATTCAATTTAAAATTGCGAACCTAAGCCACTCCCTCATCAATATATTATTGATGATTTTTTCGCATTCAGAGATTCAGCCAATTTTTTATCTTAATTCTGATAATAAGTTCAATGAAGAATCAAATATAGGCATAAATTACTTACTATTAAAATTATATGATATGTCAATTTAATTAATTACAGCTTATTTACAAATAATAATATTATAATTTTAAATTAAATTATAAAAATACAACCACTAAAACCTAAATTACAAATTCAAACCTTAAATCATTAAAAGAATTGTGTAAATAATGTTGGAACTTTGTAAAACTCATAGAATACATCGTCTAAATTTTGAAAATTAAATTATCGAATGATTCTTTGATTTTGAGATTTCACACTTACTAATTTACACTGAAAATAAAAAAAATGTTGCGATTTCCTATTTTAGAGTTTTAATTAAAAAACTTTCCACCTATGATTTTATGCATAGAATACGACTATTTTTTTTCCCACTATAAATTGACAGGTGGTTTGTGATTTTAATTAAACAAATAAACAAATAAACAAATAAACAAATAAACAAATAAATAAAATCCATACGATTAATATTGTGTTGAATTCCGTTTAACACCGAATTATATCTACATATTTAACAAATAAATTACGTGTATACTATAGATCGTTCTATGGCCCTTTAATTTCTGCCAAAATAAAAAAAGATCCCCCTATATATATGTATCTATATATGATAAAATTATGATATAGACTAGTGTAAATTAATAGTTAATAGGAAAATCATATTTCAATAATGTTTTATGATTTAGTAGTAGGATAAATTTTTGAATTACAGGGCATTTAAAATCAAATCATAATATCAAAAGAAAAATTGCCAAATGAGAACACAGAATGAAAAAAAGAAATTATACATACTACAATATTCTATAATTTAAACTCTGCAAATGATATAACGTAATTATTAGTAATTCTCAAAACAATTAATATATTCATGATCCTTTTTGATTGTTTTACTCATATTTATTCGAATAAAAAGACCAAATAATATTTAATAATACGAAATAGTTAAAAGAATTGGTTTCTCGTTTAATTATTCAGTTGAATTTTTACGAGTTTTGAAATTAATTCAAACATTGATAATTATAAGCCCCGATAGCTAAAAAACTATTAATAAATTATAAATTACGAACACTAACAATAGAAATTTGTTATTAATAAAATACTATGGCAATTTGTGGTTTCTTTTCTTTTTTTTTCCTTTATTACTATTTGGTTGTTAAAGGTTATTAAAATTACAGTTTGAATAGTAAAATATAAAATAATCTACTATGATTATTAAAATAAATATACATTCGAATATATTTTATGTCATATCATATATAGATAAGTAAATTGATTGATTATGACATAACCGAAATAATTATACTAATAAAGTAAGTCTTATCTTGCACTTGCTGTCAATCTTTTAAATGTAATAAGATTAATTTCCAGAAAAATAAAAATAAAAATAAAAATAAAAATAAAAATAAAAATAAAAATAAATTCAAGGCTTGGTGTACTGATTTGAATTGTTCTTCGGCTTACCGGTTTTTGCCAAACAATTAGTACCCCACATAAAATAAATAAAGTCTACAAATTTTACCAAAAACGGTGTTGAGTTCCCTCTAGCGGTAGGGAGAGAGAAGGATATATAGCTATATAACTATAAAACCGCCAATTGTTAAATAAATCTGAGTAAATAATTCAACATCAACGGCATTCTTGGTTCACTTACCTATAAATTCCGCACATTCCAACGGAATCTTGTGATTCCCTCTTAAGATGTATTATAAATTTATCTAAATTTAGCAATTCATTGCGACTGTTTGCTTTCAAACTAAAAAATACACAACACAACACACAAATTTTGACACATTTTGATGACAATCTATTTTTATTGCATTCGGTGTGCCTTTTCATTTTTCCATTTAATGTGTAATAAATTTTTATATTGGCATTATTTTTATTGGCTTTATCAATTTTCAATTGTCTCAAATTTTTGACACTTTTAATTCATTTATAACTTCAACTAGTCATTATATTGTCCTTTAAAATTAACCACAAATTACTATATTTTATGTAATTACCGTATATATTGTTTTAAATAACGTTATTTCTTTTTTCTTCGTTCATGTATCCCTTTAATACAACTCCTTTTCCACTTTAGCATTCCTCTTCTTTATTTTTTATACTCCTTCCCTTTCTTTCTTTCTTTCTTTCTTTTTTTCTTTCTTTCAATCTATTCTATCATTGAAATTTAATCTAATTTTTCAAATATAATAAACATGTCTTGTTTATATAATGATATCAGAATGGATCCTATTAAAAATTCAAATTCAGCAATGATTACTTTACCAAATCTTAAAATTATTTCAAGTTCTCCTCCAATTGTAAATGAAACTTGTGTTTATTCAATGCCTTTAAATTTTTCTTTAAATCATAAAAACACTTTTAATTGTGATTATTCAGTTTCAAATACAAATACAAATACAAATTCAAACTCAAATTCTGTTTCAATTAATAGGAAAAAATCATGTTCAGATTTAAATAAATCACCATCTTTAAGATCTGCTTTACATTCCAAAAAATCATCATCATATAAAGCTAGAAAATCATCTTCAAAAGATTTAATCTCATTAAGTAGATCTTCTTCATCAGCTTCATTAATAAATGAAATCTCATTATTATCTCCACCACCACAATCATCATCATCATTATCATCAACAGCAAAAAATTTAAATCTTTTAGATTCTTCATCTTGTATATCATTAAATTCATCATTAATTTCAGATTTAGATAATAATAGTCTTTATTCAAATCAAATTTCTTCAACAATTTCAACAATTTATGAAATTGATGATAATGATCATCCATTAAGTTTAAATAATATCAAAGAAGATGAAATTTTTAATAAACAAGAACATTTATCAAATTTTTTAATTAATGATGATAACAAATTAAATAATGATTTAAATTTAAAATCAATTTTAAATAATTTCAAAGATACAATTTTAAGATCTTCAATTAAATTATCAAATAAATTTATAAGTACAACTAATAAAGTTACTAATTATAATTTTAGTAATAAAAATTTAATTTTCAATAATTCATTAAATGCAATGAATATTCAAAATAAAGATTTTATTTTATATGATAATTTAGTTCCATTAGAAACTTTTCAAACTTCACTAATAGAATTAAATGATTTTGATAATGAAAATGATAATACTTATCAATCATTTAATATGAAATCAAGAGAATGCAGAATTAATTCAAATTTTTTAAAATTTTTCGCAATTTCATCATCAATTAAATCAAAATATTCAAATCAATTATTAGATGATTCAACATTAGACTATTATCAGTATGAATTTTTAAATTCAAATTATTCATCATTGGATGAATTTTTAAATAGTTTGAATAGTAACAACAACACCAATAATGATGATTATTCAGATAACTATTTAAAATTAGTTATCAAATTCTCACTTTTATCGAGGGATAAAATGTATTCAAAGGTTTTTTTACCACCACGTAATGATTTAATTAATAAAAATCAATTAAAATCATTATCAAATAATTATATCAAAGTTAATAATGAGCCAATAATCAACGGTTCATCATTGGTAAGGGAAAATAGTAAAGTAATGCCATGGTTTAAATTAAATGATTGTAATTTAAAAAATAAAAAATGTATTAGTCCATGTGGCACTTTACAAAATAATATTCAATACACGGTTAAAAATTGGGAAAATAAACGCTGGTCGTCTTCAATTAATCAAAATTAATTAATCAAATAATCTAGTAATAATTTATAGAGACTTTATAGAACATTTATATATATATATATATATATAATTTAAGAATAATAAATAAATATAAGAATGAAGAAAGGTAAAATTTATGTTTGTCCATCATTTTTAACCATTTCAGCTTCAATTTTAGCTTTTTCTGGTTCAAGATATGTCCATGTTTTGCCTTTAACATTTAAATTTTCATCAAAATCAATTAAAATTGGCATACCATTGGGTATATTTAAATTCTCAACTTCTGATTCTGTTAATTTATATAAAATTGTTAATAAAGCTCTAACAACTGAACCATGAGTTACACATAAAATATTTTTATTATTTTTTAGATTTGATAAAATTATATCTTCCCAAAATGGTCTTAATCTATTTATAACCATTTCTAAACTTTCAGCTTTTGGAATTAAATTTGGATTTTTAATTAAATCATCATCAAATTTTGAAATTTTTAAAGTATCTTTATAAAATTCACTTTCAATATCATCACAAATTGGTGGACATCCATGATATTGTCTTCTCCAAAACATAAATTTTTCTTTACCATATTTTAATAATATATCATTTTTTTTTAAACCTTGTAATTTACCATAATGTCTTTCATTTAATCTCCATGATTTAATTTCATCCATATCTAATCTATCAATATTTTCAAGAATTAAATTAGATGTAACAATTGCCCTTTTCAATCTTGATGTTACTAATAAATGTAATGGTATATCACAAGTTAATTTATGAGTTTTAATTAAATTAGCAGAATTAATTGCTTGTTCTTTACCAGTTTCAGTTAATGGTACATCAATCCAACCACAAAATTTAGATTCTTTATTATATTCAGATTGTCCATGACGCAGTAATAGTAATTGAGGCATTATTATTATTATTATTATTATTAGTTGATTATTATTTTCTCCTTGTTCTTATCTAATAAATTGAAAAAGAAAAGGTTAAAGTAAATACATGAAATTTTTTTTAAAAAAAAGAGGTTGTACTAGAACATGAACAACAGCTGATCTGATGTTGAAAATAATATTTGTTAATCTGTCATGTTATCGACAGGCCCGGAGCACAAACAAACGCACATTGTAGCGAGGTAAAGAAATACATCGTTTCGTTAAGCTGATCTAATATTTTATTATATTAACGTGTAATTGATTAAATTTAGTTCTTCTTTTCATTTAAATATAAATTTACTTGTTTTTTTTTTAATAATTAAAGTTGATTTTACATTGTGGAGTTCCACCTCTAATTGCTAGGAAATGGCTTTATAAAACTAACATGAAATTATTACTGCTTTTTTTATTGAACCAATTTAGAGTTCAAGTAGGACAATTGATCTCTCATAGAGCTGTAAAAACTAAGTATCAAATGGTGTAAACAAAATTATATCCATTTCTTGCAGAATAGGCCCAAATAAATCCAGGTTTGAGTGGAGTAACGCTGAAGCCTTTCTGATTCTGGTTTTAAGTTGGTTTACTCTGGTATTCTCCAGTATCAGTCGTTTTCATAAAATTACGGATACAAAAGTGATTGATGATAATGGTTCAATGATGAAATCAAATCCACTTGTTACTGTTTTAGCTCAAGATGTGTTAAATTTTCTATTTGATGAAGAAATCTCAAAACCATTAAAATTGGTGAAAATACCCGTTTAAACCACCTAGGACTCTATATATAGTTGTTTGATAGATTTCAGAAGTATTAGCTCCTGAATCAGAGTTTTACTGCTTTGATTTATATATATTTATATACTTATATTCTGATCTTTTATATTAAATAATATTTTCATTATATATGAATTATGTGTATAATATAAATTAAAATTGAGCGGCACGTGACTGGCCAGTTTTGCACACACAAAAAAAAAAATATAAAAAAAAAATAAAAAAAAAAATAAAAATAAAAAAGAAATATAAAACGCTCAGCTTTTTACAACAAAACTTGTGTTGCAGTTGTTATTTAGACAAAACAATTGTAAGCGTTCCGCATTCCGCAGAGGATGAGGAGAAGAAGGAGACGATTCGCCCTGCCCTTTCCTCTTTGCCTTTGCGATGGCGTTGTTTTTGTTAGAACAGATAACAGGATTACTCATTTAATACTTAATCCTTTTATATTTTTAGATAATCAAAACAACAATTAAACAATACCCACACTAAAAAGAATAAAAAAAGAATATGCTTCAATTTAAACCATTAAAAAGAGTCTCAGTTGTATCTTTACCTAAAAGATATGCAACTACAATTTCTTCTATCAATGATAAGAAATTAGTTAACTTACTTTCAAGATTAGATAAATTTGATTCGAAATCAAAAATTTTCGATAAATTAGATGAACTTTATTTATTAAGTCAAAGAAAAGGGTTCTTTAATTTAAATGCAAATAATTTAGAATTTTTATCAAATTCTCATAAAATCAATGATAATATGAATAATCTTTATAATTTCAATAATTTAAATAGATTAGTCTCAAACCAATATTCAAATTTATTAATGATGCCAAATATTAATAATGATATTAGTAACAGTAATATCAATAATAACAATAATAATCCATTGAATTCATTATCTAATGGAGTAGCATCTGCAAATTTATCCCCTTTACCAAGACAAGGAAATAATGCATCAAATATTAAAGTTACATTAAATTACAATAATAATACTAATAATAATTTTAATAATTTCTTTAAATCTGTTCCAAATTCAACTATTACTAATGCAATTCCAGGATTAAATGCATTTATGCCATCATCTTTTGGTCATTCTAATAGAAATGAACCAGTTGATAAATATTTAAATTTACTTCAAGGTTTAGCTAGAAATGATGTTGAATTAAAGAATAAAATTGAAGAAGTTTTAGATGCTTTTAATGATGAAGATGATTATTTCTTTAATTATGTTTTAGAATTTTGGATTAGTGGTAAATCCTTTAATAAAAGAAAAGCAAAAAAATTACAAGAAAAAAGTGGTAATGGCCAATTACCTTCTAATTTAACAATGTAATTTGTTAATTCATAATATCAAATAGACAATTGATTTGTCCTATTTATTTTATTCTGATTTAATTTCATTTCAATTTATTCATATGTATGATTGATATATTCAAATGTTTTAATATTTCAGTTCAATATTGTTACGTTAGAATGATTTTTTATTTTAATTTTCATTTCTACTATCAAATTTAATTATTTTTTAGTGTCATCATTTCTTATTATTATTATTATTATTAATATTATTAATATTATTAATATTATTAATATTATTATTATTACCATTCTTCTTCTTCTTTTTCTTCTTCTTATTATTATTGTCATTTTTTCTGTTTTATCTATTTATTAGATTCGAGTTGGTTAGGTAATTTCATATTTATTTTTTTGGGGGAGTCACATTTTTAAAAACAAAACAATTAAAATCAAAGAAATTGATACTTACTTTTTTTGAAAAATCATATAAAAGGAAAGCTGAAAACTTATAGAAATATCAATGGAACTATATTATTCAATTTTAATTTTATAGATTTGTTTTATAGATTTTTATAAAATTGTATGTATTTATTATAAACATTTCTTGAATCTTTTCTTTGTTTTATATTTTGTTTATATTTTCAATAGGTAAATAAATATATCATATAAATATTATACACTATTATTTGATTTTTTTTTCTTTTACTAAGATGGACGATACTTTGTGGTTTTAATTTTAGTTAAATAAATATATATACAGTGTTTAATAATCTTATTTATTAAATTAATCCTTTTTATCACCAGGAATAAATAACTCTGCACCATTATCACCATCTTCAACTTCTTCAGATGCATCTGCTTCTTCAATTTTATTAAGATCTTGATCCCAAACTTTTTTAACTCCAATATCATCTAAATGTTTCCACCATTCAACTTCAGCTGGATCAATATCTGGTTCAACCCATAAAAATCCTTCTCCAGATGAATACCAATATTGTCTTAACATAACTTCTTGTTCAGGTTCATTAACTTCAAATCCCATTTCTTGAACTCTACTAACAACATCTCTAGTTGCAAAACCATCAATACCATTTATTTCTGAATCAGCTTCAACAATTTTTGAGCACATTTTCATTTGATCAACTTTTAAATACCAATCATGTGGCATTGTTGATTGTTTAAACATTAAATTACCATTCTCTAAACCTTTTGAACTAAATGCTAAACCCGCTAAAAATCCACAATTTACAATATATGTTACAATACATGCATAAATACCATAAATACCATATGTTGTACCACCTGTACCTGCACTAATAATTTCAGGGTAACAAACGCAAACAAATGCATGAATACACGCAATTAATCCAACAATTGATCCACCAAAATAACTTAAAATCTTTTTTAAATTAGATTTCCTATGTTCAATATATCTTTTATTACCATTTGTTAATTCAACATAATCTAATGCTTGCTGAAATTGTGCATCCCAAATTAATTTTCTAAATGGTATTAATGCTAATGATGATGGAATATATGTTAACATACCTTTAGAATAATATGATTTAATTATAGTCTCTAATGTTGGAAATAATGGTTGAGTTATAAATAATTTTTTTAATAAAATTTCATCAAAATTTGTCTTTGAATCTAATAAAATTTTCTTTAACAAATCATTTGATCTTCTAATATAAATATTTTGACTTGGTGATAATTTATTAAAATCGTAAATAGATTGTTGATAATTTACAATTGATTGATAGAGCTCATATACTTTTTTATCACAATCAATTTCGTTACTTTCTATATTTATATATGTTTTATTAGCAAAATCTTCCAGACTTTTCAATCTGGATTCATAAAGGTCGTCTGCGGTATATGAACCATCCGTAGTGGTCGACTGATATCTAACACTTGTTATTGCTCTTAACCCATTGTTATATATTCTACTAAATGGTGATATTTCCCTTGATATTTTAGATATTTTAACTGAAAATTGGATATTTTTATTCCTTGAAAACACTTTCGCTGTGTTCCCTATTACACCTATGAGTCCTTGATATCTTGACATCTTGTATTGTTAGATAAAATTACAAATTATTAGATGCCAAAAAGTTAAAGTGTCTGATATAATCTATAACTTATAATGTAACCAATTCATGTGGAGCTTTGAATTGGAGTTGAAAAATAGGAAATGTACGGGTGTAAAATTCATTAGATTTTTTTTTTTTTTTTGTTGATTAATTTTTTTTTTCATTTTTACTTTTTAGGAAAATTTTTTTTATTATAATATATTTATTGATAATTTTATTCAATTAACTAGAAAAAAGTAATAAGCTTTCATCAAACAACTAGGAACTTATTAGTTCAAATAATTCAAATACAAAAGTCACAAATGGTTGCCCCAACAGCTGCAAAGATTGCACCTACAGCAGTAGGATCGAATATAAACTCCAATGTTACACCAGAAACTAAAAATGTTGATAAGGATGACATTATGATTGATGTCAATATCAATGAAGAACAAACACAACAACAACCACAAGACGATAAAGAAGATGCTTCTAAAGTAATACAGCCAACCGCTGGTTTAGTGTTAGATGAAATGGGAAAACCAAAGTTTCAATCACAGGCAGATTCTGGTTCAAAAGTTAAACTTGAATCCCGTAAAGTTCCAATCCCCCCACATAGAATGTCTCCATTAAAAGCTGCATGGCCAAAAATATACCCACCTTTAGTTGAATATTTAAAATTACAAGTTAGAATGAATCTTAGGAGTAGAGCTGTCGAATTAAGATCTTGTAAAAAGACAACAGATCCAGGTGCTTTACAAAAAGGTGCTGATTTTATCAAAGCATTTTCTTTAGGTTTTGATATCGATGATGCAATTGCATTATTAAGACTTGATGATTTATATATAGAATCTTTTGAAATTAAAGATGTTAAAACTTTACAAGGTGACCATTTATCTCGTGCAATTGGTCGTATTGCAGGTAAAGATGGTAGAACAAAATTTGCAATTGAAAATGCAACAAGAACTAGAATAGTGCTTGCTGATTCGAAAATTCATATTTTGGGAGGATTTACTCATATTAAAATGGCTAGAGAAGCCGTAATGAGTTTGATTTTAGGTAGTCCACCAGGTAAGGTTTATGGTAACTTAAGAACCATTGCTTCAAGATTAAAGGAAAGATATTAGTTAATTTTTTCACCACCGCTTAAATTTTACAAAATTATTGTATATGGTATTTATATAAATATATAATTTTGTACTAAAAATGATAATTTTATATAACTTCCGAAACAACTTGTCTTAGTAAACCAAACTGATAAGCATCTGAAACATTCATATATATTTTGAATTTCTTCTCAAGTTCTTTAATTGTGATTGTATTAACCCATTTTCCTGAACAATCACAAAATTTAGATAATTCATCACTTCTCATATTACCACATTTATTACATTTCAAATCTTGTGTGAAATATTGTGCCATTAATTTATTAAATTCAAAAATTAAATTTTCTTCAAGGATTAATTTACTATATTCCTTTTCACAATTAGGACAATGCCATATTACCTGTTCATCGTCTTTACAAAGATCAATGTCTCTAATTTGATAACATGTATCACAAATAACTTCAGGAATAACTAATGATGTTGATGGGTTTTTGAAAATACCTTCATCACTGAATTCCATAATACCAAACAATTTAAGCAAATCACGACGCAACATACGAACTTCCATATTTCTTCTTCTAGATAATGATAATATTTGACAAATATATTTGACTAGTTCTAATGTTGGATTAGTTAATTTTAAATGTGAACCTGCTAAAATAGGAAATTCATATTCTTTGGCCATTTCAGGATCTCTCATCACATCAGTTTGCTTCTTAATTAATGTATTAATTCTTTTCAGTAATGGCTTACGGAATTGCGAGCACAAACCCTCTTTATCAATCTTATCAAAATCTAATTCAACTTCTTTGTTTTTTTGCTGCATCAAAATTTGAGTGATTTGCGTTTGTCTTGGTTGAGAACCATCACTTTTTGCCCTATTGGATAATCTTTCCCTATCTTTGATTAATGCATCTAAAATCATTAAAACCCAATCCTCAAATTCTTCATGTAAAATAATAGGTAAATAATTCTTGATTTGCCATTTTGAAACATATTCGAGTTTTTCACGTTGGACTGTTACACCCAATTCTTCATCATTTTCTTTGGTCAAATTTTCATCACTTTCATCAACATCCCATCTGAAACTTCCTGCAAAATTGTATTTATCCATCCAAACAAGAAGATCCCAATATCGTACGACAACCAATTCCAATAAATTGAATAATGGTTTCGATCTAATACTAGATATAATATATTGTCCATATGCATATGAATTTTCGACAACGGTTTTGGAAGTTTTAACAATTACTTTATTTCTATCAGCAAAGATAATTGATGATCCCATTCTCTTAAATTCATTCAAAAGTTGGATCATCGATTTTTTAGTTAAGTTATGAATATGATAATGTAAGGAAGAATTGTATAAAAATGATGAAGAGCTTGAACACCATTTTAAAAGGGAACTGATTAAAGCATCCGCCTCTGAAACATCCTTAATTGCATCATCCCACCAACCTTGAATCATATTTCTTAAAACAGATAATGCAGGACCCGAAAAACTGTTATCAGCAAATGTTGAATTTTGATTATCACCATTTTCAGAAATGAAAACACCCTCCGCTTCATTAATCATTGATGATGATAAAATTGTATTAACGGTTAAATTTTTAACTGCAAACTCTAAACAGACTGTATCATAAATTTCTGGTCTATTGAACACTGGAAATTTCAAGGATTCTTCAATTGATGATAAGAAATTTTCCTTTTCATGTCCACCGTAATCTGGATTCGAATTTGGTGACCACCACAAAATAATATTATTATTGGATAACTTTCTAGAATAATTAATATCAATTAAGTAACCGATATTATCAACATTCAAATTACATAGAGGAACATTAGTGTATTTTGATAATTGCATTAATTTTTTCAACCAAGTAGATAACGATAAATAATGATTCATAATTCTTTTAATAATAACAGAATGCCATGATAGGGCTTGAACTTGAATTTCTGAAATACCCATAGTAATAGTTGGAAGATCTATCGACACCTTAAACATTTGTTTCAATTTTGATGATATATGTGACTGAATGACCAAGAGCATTTTTGATGCAGAATTTGCAGTAATATTAACTAGCTTAGAATTGATAACTTTATAAACCTTGGAAACATCGGTATAATACTTAATTTCAAAATCAATTTCAGGATTGTAATCAATAATACCATACAATTTATCAAACATTTCTTTCTTTTCTTTATAAACATCTTTATAAACACTTTCAAAATTTGAGGGTAAATGTTGTGCACCATTTGATGGTTTTAAAACATAAACATATGCAATATTATCTGAGGTATTCATCAATGTGAAAATTTCATATGAATTTGAAACAATATGCAAAAGATATAGGACACCCATAGAAAATTTGGTTAAATAACCATCCGAAGGTAACAATTTTAAATCATTTTGATCAAATCCTTTTTCAAAAGATTTTAACAAACGTGAAGCTTTTGAATCATCAAACTTTATACAAGTACCAAAATCCATAATTGCTCTTTCTGAGGCATCAATATGAGACTCATAAATTCCTTCCACATCAGGATTATTTAAGATACCATCTGTCTTTTTCAATTCATCTTCAAACACATTATGTGGCATAACCAATCTATATATATTTTTTTCCTCTGATGAACCCGTTGGCAAAATACTTTTGGATTTGGTAATCTCACATAAATTGATTTCGTTTTTTGGAAACTCTTTATTACTTTTGAAATTAATGTAAATTTTTTTCAGCATCTGAATGTGAATAGTTTGAAGTTTTCCATTTATAAGAACAAACGCCTTTAATTTCCCTGGATTATTTGGATCATATTTGTATTCAATCACCTGCCAAATGGAGTTCAAATATGATTCTGCCTGGTTTTTCAACATAGTATTCATGGCAAAAGATGAACTAGTTGTCATGGTACCTCTACCAAAGATCTTTTCTCTTCTTTCTCTTTCTTTAGCTTTAACTTTCCATTTGATTTTTTGATAAATTAAAAATGCAGGATAGTTGACTAATGGATCAGGCATACGACCATTTAATATTCTCTGTTCTTCCTCCTCAAGATCATTAGTCTCTTTCAATCTTCTTTTTTTAGATGTGACTTTGGCAATCTTTTGCCCATTTTCACCAACCGTCGATCCTATATCTTCAATATCATTAGATGGCAAAACTAGCTTAGAACCTTTAGGTGCTGTTTTGAAAAATTTTGTTAACGAAGTTTGTTTTAATTTATCATCACCAATATCAATTTTCTTTTGTAACCAATCAGGATGTGCAACTCTTGGAACTGGGTTTCTAACACCCTGCAATGCTGCTGGAATTGTAATAATTTTTTGAACAACGGAAGCTAAACGTTCTCTATAATATTCCCAATCAATGATTGTTCTTGGGTCAAAATTTGTTAGTGAAGGATCTCGTAACCATCTGCGAAGATATTTACTTTTAATATCTGCCTCTGAAGAAAATATAGTCGTTGGAATTGCTCTTTCCGTGACAGGACTACCAATTGGCTTTTGTGCAATAACATACTTACATGCCAAACCAGCATCTTTAACCATCTCTTCACCCAAAAATTCACCCAATCTTTTTGCAGTTGTAATTGATGTGGATTTTTGATTACCATATTCGGATAATTTTTTTGACATACTTCTATTTTCACAAATTAACTCAATTAAATCTTCATCTTCCAACATTTTACCTTTAGTATCAAGAACATCCAACCATCTGTTAGCCACATTTGCAACGGTTTGATAACATGTCTCTAGCGTGTCACCTTCTAAAAATAGTTTAAATATATCAGATTGAAAATTTTTAATTAATTGTAACTCACCTCTTCTTTTCAATTCAAAACCTTTTAATTCAGCAAGAGAACCATCAAAATTAAAAACTGCATACCTTTTCTTTAAACCTTTACCTTCTTCCTTAGAAGTTGGTAAAACCATAGCTTTATAGGGACCATCAACTTCGAAGAAAATCGAATTATCTGATTTAACTTCATATCTATATTTTTCTGGATCTATCAATGTTTGATATTGATGGTTTGTAAATTTTTCATGGACTAAATAATTTAACATTGAACAAGGGTATGAACCAGAGTAAGTTTTACCATTTTTTAACTTGAAATTATAATCTTCTGGAAAACTTGAAGGCAAAATACACCAAATACCATCGGTATCAATTTCTAAAGGTCTACCAAATCTTTGAACCAATTGTCTTGCCATTTGAATAATAGTTGCACCAGTGAGACATGTTATACCAGCCATTTCCATCGAATACCATCTTGAACCTTTACGCATAACATAACCATAGAATGAATTTAAAATAACTTTATGTGCCAATTGTAGTGAATCATATAAAACAACCATCTTTTTTGCTTCTTCAATTGCATGCTTATCAGATGAATCGATAGCTTTAACTTTACCTTTCCAAACTTTTGCTAAACCTTTGAAATCATAACGTCTATCTCTAAAACTTCTGACAGTATTGACATAAAACGGATTTTCTCTTTGACAAACAATTGCCTCTCTTTCAACGGTTTCTGTGCATTTTATTCTATGATAAACTTTCCTTGAATAATCAGCAATTTTTTTCTTGATATGAGCCACTTGATCTGCGTAGGGTATATCATCAAATTTTCTTTTTGGGCCACCTGGGTATTTAGGTGGGAATGTTTCACTATATGCAGCATTTTTTATCATATTATATTCATTCATTTCAGCAGGATAATATTCACCTCTCCAAGCCCAAGTTAATCTTCTATCACATTTTTTTCCTGGTCTATTAAAATCACAAGAAGCACAATCTTCTTCGGATTTCATAGAATCTGGTTGTAAACGATTAGTTGTCATAATATTTGGATACATTGAAGCAACATCAACATGATAAATCAAAGGAGTTTCGTTACGTTTTAAATTTTCCTTTAATAATAATAATTTATTTTTAATTTCATCATGGACTTCTTGAAAATTTGTAACATCTTCAATTTTTTTACCACCTTCAACAACAATTGCAAAAGTTAAAGAATTTTTCAAATCTGCAATAACTTCATCAACTGCAGTTGGATCAACTGTAAAATCATAATTTAAATCTGATCTAAAAACACCAGCTTCTAAAGATTCAACGTGGCCACCCACGTAAGTTTCTGATTCTAATAAATGTCCATTATAAAATCTTTCTGGTGGATCTGTATGTTTATTTGGTAAAACAATATTTTCATTATAAGCTTGAACCATTAACAACATTTCACATAAAGTACCAGTACCTTTTCTTAAAACTTCATCTGGATTTAAAGGAATAATAGTACATAAGGAGAAAATAAATGGATGAACATATTTATAATAAAGGTAATAAGTTGCTACTGCATCAGAAACTGAATATTCTGAAAGTAATTGAGGATGTTCATAAGCGTATGGTGTCATTAATTCTGGATCTAATTCTGTTGGATTATACCCTAATTTAGCAGTTGTAACAGCTTTTAAACCTTGAGAACCTTGAGGTAAATAAGAATCACGTTTAACCCAACGGAAACAATCCATATGTGCACAATAAGTTGATTTATATTCACCTTCTGCATCTTTTGCAAATCCAATTTCTTTAAACATATCAATTCCATGAAATGCAGCTCTTGCTTCAACAAATGGCCAATCGAAAAAATCACCATTAAAAGTTGCAATAACTGTTGGTTTAACATCCCTAATATGTTCAAAAAATCTTTCAAGAAGTGCTTTTTCATCAATTTCATTAAAAATTGTAAATTCACCAACATATTCAGGTTTTGGTGTATATTCAAAATCTTGAATATCTTCAGAAATAATTGATCTATTTGTAATAAGGTAACCTTCACCATCAATCATATAAGAGATCATCATAACTTGATCAATTGCAGAATCTGGGAATTTTAAAGGTGCTTTAGTTGTTTCAATATCAAATGCTAAAACTACTGGATCTGCAAATGCAATTGTTTCTTTATCCTCTGTAATTTTTGGACCTGATGAAGTTGCTTCTACAAAATACCATTTACCAATTCTTATATTTTCATCAATTGAAACACGAACATGATAAGGTACATCATATTCTCTAATATCTAACATTAATTCTGAAGCATCATTATATTTAAAATCGAATTCTTCTTCTATATCAATATCCATTAATAAATCATCATTTTCAATTGTATCTTTATTTATATTTGTATAATTTAAATTCATTGATTTATAAATATCATTACTTTCTTTACTTTCTTTATTTTTATTAATAAAAGGTTGAATTATCCTTCTTGAATTTAATAAATCTGTTATATTATTAAATGATAATTTAATTAAAGTTAATTTTTTACCTGTTAAATGATTTGCTAAATCCAAATCTTCCTTTTGAACAGTTACAATTGTTTTAACTGAAGATTCTAAAGTTCTACGTAACCATTCTTCAAGTTCAGTTGATTTACCATTTGGGCAAACTATTAAAAAATAAGGATCAAATTGATAGGAAACTTTAAATGAACCACCTTCTTCATCAAGAAAATAATAATCAACTCCTGAAACTTGATCATGTGATTCTTCATCTTGAATTAAAGTTGAATGCATATTAACTAACCAACCTTTCCTTTTTGGACCTGAATCGAAAACATCAAATCCAAAGATTGAATCAATCCTATTAATTTCTCTAACATGTTTCATTTTTTCACTTGCAACTTCATCAAAAATAGTATTTCCAGTACCATTGCTGTTATTATTGTTACTACTACCATTATTATCTTTATTTTTGGAGAAATTATTATAATTTTTTTGAAATGGATTATTACTATTACTATTACTATTACTATTTGAATTATTTGAATTATTTGAATTATTTGAACTATTATTTGAGTTGTTTTGTCGTTTATTTTTCACATAACGTGCAGATGTTGAGCCTCTGAAATTTCCACGGGATGACATGTTGTTCTATATGTTTCCCTTTTGTACCCAACCACAATATATTAAAGACTCTACTTGATGAAATTACTTCATCTCCAATATGACAAAATCTTGATATATCTGAGCCTGAAGTTAACGCGTCTGTCCATTTCGAGTCTCTGAAATTGTAATGTGTGGACTGCACTGAAAAAAAAAAGTGTATTTGGCAAATTTCAGCACACTAAGGAAAAGAGAGCGCGATTAGAGTTTATAAAGTGAAATGAAGAGATGAAGAGAGATCAGTTTTGTATGTGTTAGAATTGACGCATTATTTTATTAGTGTATATATTGGAAATTATACAATTGTTGTTTACAAAGGGTGTTTGAACTATCTATTTGCTCTTGATTATCTATATTCTTAACACCATCGCCATTTGACAGAGATGTACAATCCATATCAAAATCAGAATCAAGCCAATGGAGAGAATGGCAATCAATCACCATATTTTAGTGGTGGCAATCAACAAACTTCAAATTTGAATCAACAACAATCACCTAATCAATTCCAAACTAATAGTCAATTTCAAGCACAACCAAATCAACAATTTAGTCATCTTAACAACAACAATAATATAAACAATAACCCCAATAATACTAATCAAACTGGAGGTTTACCATTTAATACATTTTTCTCTGATCCAGCTGCTCAAATGGGATTACAATTTTCACAAAGTGCATTTAATGCATCACAACAATATATGCAACAAAATTTAGGTCAATTTGTTTCAAATGAAGATATTAAATATTATTTTAAAGTTTCAAATTCTTATGTTTTAAAAAAATTAATGTTAATTTTATTCCCATATAAGAATAAAAGTTGGATTAGACAATCAAAAACTGATGTACCAAATAATAATTTACCAGAAATATATGCACCTCCAACAGAGGATGTTAATGCACCAGATTTATATATACCAACAATGTCATTTTTATCATATATTTTAGCTTGGGCATTAGGTGAAGGTGTTAAAGGTGATTTCCATCCTGAAATGTTAGGTTATGCAACAACTAGAACATTAGCATTTTATTTAATGGATTTTATTTTATTAAGAATATCATTTTATGTTTTAGGTATAAATTCAAAAAATAGTAAAATGTGGGATTTAGTTAGTTATACAGGTTACAAATTTGTACCAATTTTAATTTTATTAATTTTAGAAATTTTAACAGATTATTCAATAATAGTGAGATATAGTGGTTTATTAATTTTAGTATTTTCATTAGGATTTTTCATGATGAGAAGTTTAAGATATGTCGTTTTACCAGGTGGTGGATTTGGTGGTGAAAGTAGGATACGTTTACAATATCTTTTCATTTATTGTTTCCTAGTTCAAGGTTTATTCGTTTGGTTAATGACATAATTTATTATTCCTATATTTTATTCGTATATGATATATAATTTTAGTTTTATTTAAATAAATAAACAAATAAATAAACAAAAAAATAAACAAATGAATAAACATATAAATAAGTTACTAAATGAATAAATCATAGTACAATTAATTTTATGAATATATATATATATATATAAAATGACACTGTCACGTGAGACACACGTGACGGCTGATTTACCCGGCTGAAATGTGCTGAAATTTCCAAAAAAATTCAAAATGAAAAAAAAAATGGCATAAAAAATGAAAAAAATGAAAAAAATGAAAAATATGAAAAAAAAAGCTGGGATTAAGAAAATTTGTGAAAAATTTTTTTCCTTCTTTAAATTGTTGCTTATTATTTCTGCTCTGTAAAGTGTCCACTTCCATTTCATTTCTACACTTTGTTAACACTTTTTTCTTCTTTCTGCTTCTTTCTGCCTCTTTCTTTTTTCTTTACTACTGATTTTAAATTTTTTTCTTTATTCTTTTTGGTTTCTTTCATATACCAAACAACTCTCCATAAACTTTTAAAAATGGGTATGTATATACACAATTTCAATTTTAGTACAATATAATATAATTAAAAAAAATCAGAAAATAATCAATTTACTTTAGTTGAATTCCAAATTCAACAATTTGTAGGGAAAGGGGAAGAAGAAATCTATCATCATGCGTTAGTATATATATCACTTTTAATTATGAATATTGTATTGATAAAAATAAAAAGATATTATTATTGAATTTTATACTAACATTTTTTTTTAATTGGTAATCAATATTACAAAATTATATCAATATCATTAACATTATTAATATATTATAGTTAACTTCACTGTTGAACAAATCAGAGATTTAATGGACCGTGTTACCAACGTCCGTAACATGTCCGTTATTGCGCACGTCGATCATGGTAAATCAACCTTGACCGATTCTTTAGTCCAAAGAGCAGGTATTATTTCTGCTGCTAAGGCCGGTGAAGCTAGATTCACTGATACCAGAAAGGATGAACAAGAAAGAGGTATTACTATTAAATCTACCGCTATTTCTCTTTTCTCAGAAATGTCTGACGATGATGTTAAAGAAATTAAACAAAAAACTGATGGTACCAAATTCTTAATTAACTTAATTGATTCACCAGGTCACGTTGATTTCTCTTCTGAAGTTACTGCAGCTTTAAGAGTTACCGATGGTGCTATGGTTGTTGTTGATACTATTGAAGGTGTCTGTGTCCAAACTGAAACCGTTTTAAGACAAGCTTTAGGTGAAAGAATTAAACCAGTTTTAGTTATTAACAAAGTTGATAGAGCTATGTTAGAATTACAAATTACTAAAGAAGATTTATACCAAACTTTCGCAAGAACTATTGAATCTGTTAACGTTGTCATTGCAACTTATGTTGATAAAATTCTTGGTGACTGTCAAGTTTACCCAGAAAAAGGTACCGTTGCTTTCGGTTCCGGTTTACACGGTTGGGCTTTCACTGTTAGACAATTTGCAACTAGATATTCTAAAAAATTCGGTGTTGACAGAGAGAAGATGATGCAAAGATTATGGGGTGACTCTTTCTTCAACCCAAAGACTAAAAAATGGACCAACAAAGACAAAGATGCTTCTGGTGCTCAATTAGAAAGAGCTTTCAACATGTTCGTCTTAGATCCAATTTTCAGATTAATTAACTCAATCATGAACTTCAAGAAGGAAGAAGTTGAAACTTTATTAACCAAATTAGAAATCAACTTAAAGAGTGAAGAAAAAGAATTAGAAGGTAAAGCTTTAATGAAAGTTGTTATGAGAAAATTCTTACCAGCTGCTGATGCGATGTTAGAAATGATTGTTATTCACTTACCATCCCCAGTTACTGCTCAAAACTATAGAGCTGACCAATTATATGAAGGTCCTTCTGATGATGAACATTGTTTAGCTATTAAGAACTGTGATCCAAAGGCTGAATTAATGTTATACGTCTCTAAGATGGTCCCAACCTCCGATAAAGGTAGATTCTACGCTTTCGGTAGAGTTTTCGCTGGTACTGTTAAATCCGGTCAAAAGGTTAGAATCCAAGGTCCAAACTATGTTGTTGGTAAAAAAGATGATTTATTCATCAAGGCTATCCAAAGAACTGTTTTAATGATGGGTAGAACTGTTGAACAAATTGATGATTGTCCAGCTGGTAACATTATTGGTTTAGTCGGTATTGATCAATTCTTATTAAAATCCGGTACTTTAACCACTTCTGAAACCGCTCACAACATGAAGGTTATGAAATTCTCAGTTTCTCCAGTTGTCCAAGTCGCTGTTGAAGTTAAGAACGGTAACGATTTACCAAAATTAGTTGAAGGTTTAAAGAGATTATCTAAATCCGATCCATGTGTCTTATGTTACATGTCCCCATCAGGTGAACATATTGTTGCTGCTACTGGTGAATTACATTTAGAAATTTGTTTATCCGATTTACAAAACGATCATGCTGGTGTTCCATTAAAGATCTCCCCACCAGTTGTTTCTTACAGAGAAACTGTTGAAGGTGAATCAAGAATTGTTGCATTATCTAAATCTCCTAACAAGCATAACAGAATTTACTTAAAGGCTACCCCAATGGAAGAAGAATGTAACTTAGCTATTGAAAACGGTATCATTGATCCAAGAGCTGATGTTAAGGTCAGAGCTAGATTAATGGCTGATGAATATGGTTGGGATGTCACTGAAGCTAGAAAGATTTGGTGTTTCGGTCCAGATGGTACTGGTGCTAACGTCGTTGTTGATGAAACCAAGGCTGTCCAATACTTAAACGAAATTAAAGATCACGTTAACTCTGGTTTCCAATGGGCTTCTAAAGAAGGTCCATTATTAGGTGAATCTTTAAGAGGTATCAGATTCAACATTATGGATGTTACTTTACATGCGGATGCTATCCATAGAGGTGCTGGTCAAATTATGCCAACCATGAGAAGAGTTACTTTTGCTTCTATGTTATTAGCTGAACCAAGAATTCAAGAACCAATCTTCTTAATTGAAATTCAATGTCCAGAATCTGCTATTGGTGGTATTTACTCAGTCTTAAACAGAAAGAGAGGTCAAGTTATCTCTGAAGAACAAAGACCAGGTACTCCATTATTTACTGTTAAGGCTTACTTACCAGTCAATGAATCTTTCGGTTTCACCAGTGAATTAAGACAAGCTACTGGTGGTCAAGCTTTCCCACAAATGATCTTCGATCATTGGGAATCCATGGGTGGTGATCCAACTGATCCATCAACTAAACCAGGTGCTATTGTTCTTGAATCAAGAAAGAAGAGAGGTCTTAAAGAAAACGTTCCAGGTTACGAAGAATATTACGATAAATTATAAGGATTGTGATTCAAATTTTAACTTTTTTCTTTATAATTTGATAACTTGTTTTTATTCACGTTTGCTTAATCCACTATTGTTTTGTATTTATGTTTATACTTAATTAAAGTGAAGCTTAGTCTATTTTAATTTATATTTATAATCTTCCTTTTCATTATTTAATTTATTAAATTAATACAATAATTTATATACTTATACATAATGGCTTTGTTTTTTAATTCAAAGTTCGAATACAAAATTTGTAAATGAATGGTGCAAATAAATTTTGGGTAAAAAAGAGAGCTTCTAAAAATGATGTTGAGTTAAATGTTCTGAATAGAGGAATTATACAATATTCATACAATAATATTTTATTATTTTTTTCTAATTCTATTACTTTTACGTAAGTTTTGCACATTGGAACGCATTTTCACCCTATTAAGTCTTGCCTTCAAAGCCCCACCAGAATTGTTGATATTAGATATATTATTTGTATTATTTTCACTATTATCTCTCCTTTTACGTAAATTACGAACTGAGGAATCAATATCATTTTGAAGGAAACCAGAAATATCAATGCCCAATCTAGTAAACTCTCTTTTACGTTTATACCTTCTTTGCTGTGAGGATGCTGTATCTTTACCATTATTATTATCATTACTCCCGCCATTTTTATTTTCATTGAAATTGTGTTGATCAACTTCATCTGTTTCTTTCTTTATAATTTCAAACTCTAAATTATTATTCATTTGAAATTCACCTTTGATCGATTCCCAATCGTTCTCAATTAAATTAAAATATTCTTTTGCATGTTGGTATTTAGCCTTTTTATACCTTTGCCATATTTTAAACAATTTTTGTAGTTCAATTAGTGGTGAATTATTGTTTATTTCTGAATTTATAATCCAATCACCAAATTTCTCAATATCCCTTATTAAATTCTCGAGGTTTTCATAGATTCCGTTATTACAATTTTCAATTATCTGATATACTGTAGGTTTTACAGCATACTTAGGTAATGATGTTTCGTACTTTAAATTTAGATGTGTTTTAAAAAACGTTACTAGGTTGTTCATAACCCATTGCTTTGGTCTATTTATGATATTTGCTGTTTCAAGTTTTTCTTCGGTAAGCGATTTTGACAATTGTGAATTTTTGACAACAAGTCTAGATAAATCAGTTAATTTGTTAACATCTTTTGAGAAATACTGAACAGTATTTTTACGAGACTCAAGATCATGCTCAGGTAAAGATGCATGATTGAATATTTCTGGACGTTTAATTAACGGTTTACCCATATGTTGTCTTTTCAATGTGTAATATTTAGCTATTTGATTTAGTGTCAACCTATCAATAGTTGGTAATCTGTTTTGTGAATGAAAATTCATCAATTCATTTATCACGACTGCAGGTATAACATAATTATTCTGATTGAGTCTCCATTCAAATTTTTCTGACTCTGTAATTTGTAACTCTTTATACTCATTATCTGTTACCATTGTCATATCATTATCATTACTTTCATCAATTTTATGGCACATTTTATCATGGAAATAAAGTCTAGTTTTATGAATACCATTTTGAACATCATGATTATGACCCCAATCAATTGGCGTATGTTTATCACAATAACTAATTAAACAACTTTTATCATTTATTGCAGTTTTAATATTCTTTTTCATTTTCATATATAATTCTGCTCTTTTAGCACAAGTTACATGATATGCAGCAAAACAAGAAGGCTTTGAACATTGAATACAAACTCCAACTTTTTGTTTACATATATAACAAACTAATTTCCATCTACTTTTTGGTATATTTTCAATACCTTCAATTGGTTCCATATAAATTGGATTTGCAAAATATAAAACAGGAGTCCATAAAGCACATAATACATGAGCCCAATCACCATTATCTGTTTGTTTAAAAGCTCCAGTTGTTGAAGGACAAAATATACAATTTTCAATTGAATTTCGTGCAATTAAACAACGACGGCAAAGCCAGGGACCTTCAGGGATAAAAGAAACACCATAACAATCTTGATGAACTGCAATATCACAACCATCACAAAATATGATTGAATTTGAATTGTCACATTCACTTAAATTACAAATTGCACAAGGTTGTTCATCTTGATGTGTTAAACCAGTACCATCATCAGAACCATATAATAATGCATTTTGTTGTTGTTGAAAATCAATTGTTGAACGATCTTTAATAGTTGGAGGTAATACTCTCTCAATTTGATATATTTTAATTTCAAAAAATGTTATCATGATCTCAAACTGTTCCATGGTTATTGATTCTTTTGAAATTTCATTAATCCAGTTAAGAAATTTCAAATCGGATTCATCCATATCATAATGAACTTGAAAGGATTTTGAATTATAAATTAATTTACCACAAATTAATGCATCTTTTGTTAAATCGGGTCGTAAATAAACTGAAGGTAATTTTAATAATTTATTATTGTCTGTATTTATGTTATAAAATCCTAGTTTTTCCATTAATGAATTTGAAATTGCATTTATATTTGAATTATTTTTCGAAGTTTTCTTTGTTGAAAAATTTGATACTTTTCTAAAATTTGGAGTTTTCAATCGACTCTGTCGTATCTTATCAATTCTATATTGCTTCTCATTATAATCTTCTAAACCAATTGAATTTTGTTCAATCTTACTATAAATTTCACTTTTAGAAAAGGTGACTAAAGGAATTGATTCTTCGGGATCTAATTCTTTATAATAATCTTTGTGTGAAGCTTCCTCACGTGGATTTTGAAGCTCGAATATATCTTCCGGTTTTAAATTCAAATTTTCATCAGACGACCCTTGTTGTTTAGAGGTTGAAGTCATATCTGACAATCTCGGAGGTTATTTTTTTAACAAAAGTATTGTTTGAACCAATTCCAAAAATCAATTAGTATTTGGTACTAACTTAAAACTTTAACCTAATGTTAATTCCTTTTTTTTTTGAATCGGAGATTTCAAAATCTAACGTGTTTTCAAATGTTACTAACAACAAAGACAAAACTGTACAGGAAACACGCACAGCAACAAAAGAGAACGTCTGAAACGCTAAAAGCCAAATGTAAACAAAATTAATACTGTAATGGAAATAGGTGCAAATATAAGACGGCGATGATTTAACATAGTAAAATATTTTGAATTAGTAATATATGTGTGTTTAATGCGCCACATCTCCACGTGATGGTATTTTTATATATATATATATAATTAATGATTATAAGTTATATATGTGGTGGTGCAACAGTTTTATCTCTTATCTTAACCTTCACAAGTTGAAAATTTAGAGAACTTTAGATGACATTGATATTAATAACGGTTATAATTACAATATTGTTTAACATATTTATTGAAAATAAATATAAGTTAGTGAAAAGCAAAAAAAATGCTAATACCCGACATGTGTTTTCTTTGTTGTTGTATTTTTTTGATCTGTTTCAGAATATTCTGGCAGGCATAAATTGCTATTTTGTATTTCCAAATATTTTATATTGGGATTCAACATATATATATTGAAGTATGACAATAATTGATTTCTTTATTCATCATTTTTTTTTGAATTTCTTTACATTTACATAGAGTAAAGAAAGTTTTCTTATGATTTGGCCAAAGAAAAATTACAAATTCATTCTGAAAAATTCCAAGACAGAAGCTGAAATTCAACGTGAAAATTTCATTAAAGAGAATTTGAATTATGAAAATGAGAAAAGCACAAGGAGTAAATTACCTAAATGGTTAACATCCCTTGGAGTATATTTATCAAGGGAAGGTCCAAAACTTAGTGGTTTAGAAGGAGGTATTGAAAGTTTAAGAAAGCAACAAATTAAAAATCATCATTTGTCAAAGTTAATTCTTCATTATGATATAAAAGCAATTGAATTTGAAAGAAACATTTTAAATATTGCGAAACATGAATTTGGAAGAAATAACTTCATTGATACGACTAATATTACTGGGGATATTATGTCAGATAATAAACTTAAAGAAAGTATAAAACAAACAGAAAATAAAAAAACTTATAATGATTTATGTAAAACCAAAATTAATGTTTTCAAAAAAGAAAATTCAATCTTAGATTCTGACAATAAAGAAGATTATTTTTCCAAATATAAACCAATAATTAATGTAGTTAATAAGAAAGATGAAAATATAGATCTTGATATTTCTTTAGAAAGACAAACTAATAGTAATGAAGTATTTTATGATGCAGAAAAAGGGGATGATACAAATATTAAAGATACAATATTAACAAGCAGCCCAAAAACACCACAAACTGAAACACCTAAAACTCCCCTCTCTCAAAATTTATCCTCTTATACAGAAAATACTAGAAAAGAAAACGATTCTTTACAAAGTGCTAAAGAAAATGAAAGTTTCTCATCAAATTCTTTAAAAAAACAAAAAATCAATTTGAAAACACAAGAAAGAAACAGAAAATTTTTGAAAAGATTAAAAGAGAGTTCTTATAAAAGCTTTACTGAAGAGTCAAATATTATACAGTCAAATATTATACAGACATATAACGATTCAAAAACTTTTGATAACTCTGAATCATTTATAGCCAATTCTACATTAGTAAAGGAATACACAACACCATCATTAGATACTCCTAATGTAGTTTATGGAAGTGGTAAAAAAATTAAAATTATTAATTGTGATAAGAATATATTTTCACCATTAGAAGGTAGTAGCAATGATTTCTTTAATGATAATAATAATTTTAATCAAAATATTGAAGAAACAATTAGGGAAGATAAAAAAAAGACATGGAAGAATATTTCATAATGATAATAATATAGGTGAGAAAGAGGAAAGTGATAAAGTTATATTTTTTGATTTAGATAAATCGAAAAAGATTACCAGAAGAGGGTCAAACCTTTTCCATAGCAAAACCAATAGTCTTAGTAATAGTTTGAAAGCTCTCAGAGAAGGTGGCAGCAAAACTAAACCATTTTGAATAAAATATTTGAGAATATATATTGGATAATAATAAATCCTGTATAACTAAAAGATATCTAAATAAACGTTCTATTCATTTATTTAAATTAAATTGGCAAATTCATTAAGATATTAACACCAGTACACCACACTCTGTTATATACTGTATATATAATATCAGATATGAATTTTTTTAGCTGCTTGTTTTCTGTTTGCGGCGCTCTGTGGCTGAAATTAGTTTAACTAATTCATCGTTCTCTCAGCTCTCAGCTCTCAGCTATTGCGTAAAGCTTAGCTTTATTTTATCTATTATTTATTGCTTATTTTAAAACGCTCCCTATTATTGACTGTTTGGGTGCACAATGTTTATTTGCAGTAGTTTTATTCAGTTGCTATGTATAAAAGATTTATATATGTCTAATTATACAAACTATAAATTTGTTTCTATATTATACATTTGATTTGAATTAACCAAATTTTGGTATTTAAAACTAAGAACAAAAAAGAAATTCAAATTAGCCATAAAATATTGTTGAAAGACCTTTAAATATATATACTTTAAGTAGTTTCACAATGAGTAGAAATGACTCCAATAATTACATTAATGGTTTTAATTCTCCAAATTCAAATTTTTTAAATACGAATAGCTCTGCAAATACACCTTTTACAAGTGATAGTGCTACAACAAATTTTCATAGTACTAACAGTAATACTAATAATAATAGTGACAATAATATACCTTATAATGATTCTATAGCTAACTTTGGATATACGGATAACGTAACTAATATAGATAATACAGCAAATGCAAATTTCAGAAATTTATCATCTAATCAATCATCAAGTAATCAATTGCATGATTTAAGTATAGATGATTTAGAGAAAGATTTCTTGGATAATATATTTGGTTCTTTACAAGAAAATGGCAACAATATCAATAATATCAATAATATCAATAATACCACTAATATCAATAGTAATATTAATGATAATGATAATGATAATAATAATAGTAATAATAATATTAATATTAATACAAGTGAAATAAATTTTAATAGCGTTCCTTTAGATGATAAGAACTTTTCAATGAATACAGCTAATAATTATTCAACTAATACTGATTCATTAAATCTTAATGGTGTGCCAATTGGTAATAATAATTTTTCAATTAATACCATTAATAGCTCTAATAATACAGATTCATTGAATTCAGTATACCAAAGTCCTCAACCATTATCATTAGTTAGGGATTCATCATCATTAAAAACAGAGACATTTTCTCCTCAATCATTGGGATTTTCAACAAATTTTACAAGTCATAAATTAGGTAAAAGTTTATCAAATTCTCTAGCGAAAAGTTATGGATCTCAATTAGGTACATCTTTTAATAGTTTAATATCACCCTCTTCAAATTATGATGATTTTTTAGATTCTCCATATGGTTCATATAATGAAACTGATAATTTAAAATCTCCATTAAATTCACCTCCATTAAAAAGTTTCGTTGGTTCACCATCATCTGTAAATACCCATTTAAATCCAAAAAGTGCATTAAGTAAAGAAACAAAATTATCAAGAAGAAGAGAATTACATAATGCAGTTGAAAGAAGAAGACGTGATCTAATTAAAGAAAAAATAAAAGAATTAGGTACTTTAATACCACCTTCAATGCTTTATGAATCAAAATATAAAAATTCAACAAAAGATGTTAAAGCAAATAAAAATATAATTTTAAATAAAAGTGTTAGTTATATTATTTATTTAAAAGAAATTTTAGATGCCCAAGATAAAAAATTAATTGAGTTAGAAGAACAAATTGAGAAGTTAAATTTAAATAATAGTCCTGTAATAAATATTAATGATGAAAAAAATGAGAATATTAATAATAACTATATTAATGATAATAGTAATACTTACAATAATAATAACAATTTTGAAAATTATAACTATACTAATAATTCTAATAATGAAACATCATCAACTATCAATAATTCTAATAATGAAACATCATCAACTATCAATAATTCTAATAATAACAACAAATTTGGCAATGACCCAAAGTTAGAAGATTTCCAAAACAAATTGTCTGCATTTACAGATGACATTAATATCAGGCCAAGCGAATCAAAACTTAATTTTATGGATTTTTCAAACAATCATTCAGAACCTTTAGATTTCAAAAAGTTAACTGAAACTTTTAAAGAAGATCCAACATCAACATGTATCCAAAATAATAACAATAATATTAATAATAACAACAATAATAATAATAATACATATAATACACCAGATGATATGGACCTTTTATTGAATTTAGATCAAATTAATTCGAATGATGAGAACTATTCAAATGAAAATTATAATAGAGTTCCTTTCAATTATAACAAAGAAAATATTACCTCTCCAGGATATCAAATAAAATCGGAAACTAATGATGATTTTGATCGATTGCTGAACAGTGATCCGTTACAATTTAAGAGTGATGCAGAATTTTTAGATCATATATTATCTAAAAAGCCAGTAGATGGTTTTGGTTTATGAATGGTTATATTTTTTATATTAGTGCTAATTTTAATGATGATACTGTAATTTAGGCAAATAAAACAAATTTTTATGAATTGTTTTTTTTTATTTTTTATTTTATTTTTACTTCTTTTAATTTTATTTTATGACTCTTCATTAGATATGTAACAAGAAATATATGTAATGGGAAGTATATATAAATAAATATCTTTAACTATATCTACTTACTTCTAAATATCTAGTATTCCAACTTTTTATGTTTGACAAAAAAAAGTAGAAGGCTGGTTATAGTAATTTTAGATTTTCGGATGCAGGATTCAGGCTCGACATTATTTTTTTTTTGTGTGTGGTGGTCAATTTCAAAATGACCCTGGGACGATAAAAGTTTAAATAACACTTTTGATTTATTTACTATTTTATTTCTTTGGTGTAAATAACTTCGATTCAATCACTTTTATTTACATAAGATAAACTAAGATTTTTAAAAAATATGTCCGAAGAGAATAACGCCGCATTTATATCAAACTGGAGAAGTACTCGTGAAAGTAATAATAACAATGGCAATGATTTTGTAAACACTGCATCTTCATTTTTTTCAAATTTAGGATCAAATATCTCAAACACATTTCAAGAGACAGTCGATGGAGCTCAAAATGTTTTACCATTAAATACATCGGATTTATTAGGTTCTACGGAAGAGCCATCATGGTTTACATTATCCAGATTTGAAAGATATGTTGGATTTGTATTATTATTATTAGGTTCAGTTGCATGTTTTGCATTAGGATTTTTCTTATTCCCTGTTTTAACATTAAAACCAAGAAAATTCGTTATGTTATGGACATTAGGATCATTATTATTCTTTTTATCATTTGGAGTTCTTCAAGGTCCAGTTTCTTATCTAAAACATTTATCAAGTAAAGAAAGGTTACCATTTTCAATTATATTTATTACAAGTCAAATTTTAACAATTTATTGTGCAGTTATTTTGAAAAGTACAATTTTAAGTTTAGTTATGGGTATCATTGAAATTTTATCAATTTTATGGTATACTGCTAGTTATTTTCCATTTGGAACTCAAACAATGCAATATGTTTTCGGGGTTGGTGCTCGTCAAGTAAGCGGAATGGTTGGTTTATAATGGATAAATCAAAAATAAAAATAAAAATAAAAATAAAAATAAAAATAAAAACATACAACTGTAATAAATAGGTAGAGAAGAAGGAGTAAATAATTTAGTTAAATAATTTAATAAAAAGATTAATATAAAATTAATATAAAATTAGTTTAATTTAGCAACTAATTCTTTTGCATATGATGCTAATTCAGTCATATCAGCATCCTCAGCTGGCCAACCAACTATTAAACCTGATTTTTCATCTCTTTTTGGGATTAAATGGAAATGAACATGATCAACAACTTGATGTGCAATTCTACCATTATTTTGTAAGATATTATAACCAACACCTTCTGGACCATCGATATCAACACCTAAAGCGATAGTTAATTTCTTAACAACTGGTAAAATATCTTGTAAATATTCATCTGGTAAATTATGTAATTTAGCACCATGATATTTTGGTATAACTAATAAATGACCTTTGGAAGTTGGTTGAATATCAAGGAATGAATATGAGTGTGGTGTTTCAAGTAATTTGAATGATGGAATTTCACCTATAAGACATATATATATATATATAATTGAAAAGTTAGTAATTTATTATTATTGAACAATCAAAATCAGAAATCTAACAATAGAAAATGATTAATATTGATGGAAAAAAGAAAATGAGATTACCTACCTTTAATAATTTTGCAAAAAATACAGGAAGCTTCGTGTTTAACAGCAGTTGCCATTGTGTGTTATTGTAATAATATAATAATATATTAGATAATGTTATCTATGAAGAGAATTGAGTTAAATTACATTTTTATGATTATACTATTATTAAAGCTTGAAGTCAGAATCATGTTAAGACCACGATAATATATAATATAGCATTATTTGCTAGAATCTTTTTTTTGTGAGCTCGCGCTGTTATGTAATAGATTTCCTGCCAACGTATCTGAATTGAAAACAGTGAATTTGTTTCGTTCTAAACTGTGTGTTTTCCTTTTGCGATTTGCCACTGGCATTTTTGTTTGCCTTTGTCCCTTTTTGCCTTTTTTGCCTCTGTACTGGATTGTTTGCTCAAAATTCATTTTTATCTTCTTTTTGTTTTGTTTTCCTGGTTTTCATATTATTTTTGTTTTGTTTTCCTGGTTTTCATATTATTTTTTTTCCTTATTCCAATTAAGTAAATCAGTATTATATTTATTATATTATAAGCAATGACTGCTGAAAAAAAACCACTTTTAGATGCTTCAGGTAGAGATCTCGGTCCTGAAGATTCAACTGCAACTGCAATTTTAAGAAGAAAGAAGAAAGATAATGCATTAATTGTTGATGATGCAACAAATGATGATAATTCAATTATTTCAATGTCTTCAAATACCATGGAAAAATTACAATTATTCCGTGGTGATGCCGTATTAGTTAAAGGTAAAAAAAGAAAAGATACAGTTTTAGTCGTTTTAGCAGATGATGATATGGAAGATGGAGTTTGTAGAATTAATAGAGTTGCTAGAAATAATTTAAGAGTAAGATTAGGTGATATCGTTACAATTCATGCATGTCCTGATATTAAATTTGCAACTAGAATATCTGTTTTACCAATTGCTGATACAATTGAAGGTTTAACAGGTTCATTATTTGATGTTTTCTTAAAACCTTATTTTGTTGATGCTTATAGACCTGTAAGAAAAGGTGATCATTTTGTTGTTAGAGGTGGTATGAGACAAGTTGAATTTAAAGTTGTTGAAGTTGAACCTGAAGATTATGCAATTGTTTCACAAGATACTATAATACATTCAGAAGGTGAACCAATTAATAGAGAAGATGAAGAAAATAATCTGAATGAAGTTGGTTATGATGATATTGGTGGTTGTAGAAAACAAATGGCTCAAATTAGAGAATTAGTTGAATTACCTTTAAGACATCCTCAATTATTTAAAGCAATTGGTATTAAACCTCCAAAAGGTATTTTAATGTATGGTCCTCCAGGTACTGGTAAAACTTTAATGGCTAGAGCAGTTGCAAATGAAACTGGTGCATTTTTCTTTTTAATTAATGGTCCAGAAATTATGTCAAAAATGGCTGGTGAATCTGAATCAAATTTAAGAAAAGCTTTTGAAGAAGCTGAAAAAAATGCACCATCAATTATTTTTCTTGATGAAATTGATTCAATTGCTCCAAAGAGAGATAAGACAAATGGTGAAGTTGAAAGAAGAGTTGTTTCTCAATTATTAACTTTAATGGATGGTATGAAAGCAAGAGCTAATGTTGTCGTTATTGCTGCAACTAATAGACCAAATTCAATTGATCCAGCCTTAAGAAGATTTGGTAGATTTGATAGAGAAGTTGATATCGGTATTCCAGATGCAACTGGTAGATTAGAAGTTTTACGTATTCATACAAAGAATATGAAACTTGCAGATGATGTTGATTTAGAAAAAATTGCATCTGAAACTCATGGTTATGTTGGTGCTGATATTGCATCATTATGTTCAGAAGCTGCAATGCAACAAATTAGGGAAAAGATGGAATTAATTGATTTAGAAGAAGATAATATTGATGCAGAAGTTTTAGATTCATTAGGTGTTACAATGGATAATTTCAGATTCGCACTTGGTAATTCAAACCCATCTGCATTACGTGAAACTGTTGTTGAAAGTGTTAATGTTACTTGGGATGATATTGGTGGTTTAGATGGTATTAAACAAGAATTAAAAGAAACTGTTGAATACCCTGTTTTACATCCAGATCAATATGCTAAATTTGGATTGGCACCATCAAAGGGTGTTTTATTCTTTGGTCCACCAGGTACTGGTAAAACTTTATTAGCAAAAGCGGTTGCAACAGAAGTTTCTGCAAATTTTATTTCTGTTAAAGGTCCAGAATTATTAAGTATGTGGTATGGTGAATCAGAATCAAATATTAGAGATATTTTTGATAAGGCTAGAGCTGCTGCTCCAACTGTTGTCTTTTTAGATGAATTAGATTCAATTGCTAAAGCAAGAGGTGGTAATATGGGTGATGCAGGTGGTGCATCTGATAGAGTTGTTAACCAATTATTAACTGAAATGGATGGTATGAATGCAAAGAAGAATGTTTTCATCATTGGTGCAACTAATAGACCTGATCAAATTGATCCAGCAATTTTAAGACCTGGTAGATTAGATCAATTAATTTATGTTCCATTACCAGATGAAGAAGCTAGATTATCAATTTTACAAGCTCAATTAAGAAAGACACCATTAGAACCAGGATTAGATTTAAGAGCTATTTCAAAATTAACAAATGGATTTTCTGGTGCTGATTTATCATATATTGTTCAAAGAGCTGCTAAATTTGCAATTAAAGATTCAATTGAAGCACAAAAGGCTTATGAAGAATCTCAAGTAAAGAAAGAAGGTGGAGAAGAAAGTGGTGATGTTGAAATGGAAGATCAACCAGATCCAGTTCCATATATTACTAAATCACATTTTGAAGAAGCTATGAAGACAGCTAAGAGATCCGTTTCACCAGCTGAATTAAGAAGATATGAAGCATATGCACAACAGTTACAATCATCAAGAGGACAATTAAGTTCATTTAAATTTGATTCAACATCTTCAGGTACAACAGGTTCAAATTCAACAACTGGTGTAAATAATGGAGAAACAACAAATACAAGTGAAGGTGGTGCAGCATTTGGTAATGTTGAAGATGAAGAAGATGATTTGTACAATTGAGATTCAATAATAAATAACTAAATTACATAATAAATAAATTTTATAGTTTAGTAATTTTAGTAATAGTTTTAATAATTTAGTAATTTATAAAAAAAAAATCATTAAAAGCGCTGTGGAAAAATTTATTAGATTATATAATTAGATGATAAAATATAAAATTAATTAAAATTAATTAAATCATGAAAAAGAAAATGAAAAATGAATTGAAGTGAAAATAAAAAACGAAAATGAACAAAATCTCATTCTATGAGATATGTAAATTAAGTGGTATCAAAATAAATAGGAAATTAAAAGAACGAAAGTGTGATTTAAAGTATCAAATTGTAAATATTATTTTTTTTGAATTATTTTTTTTTTTTGCTTATTTGGTATCAAAGTTGGTTTTTTTGTAAGAGATTGTAGAGTTTGAAAATTAGAAAGATAAATTGATAAATAATCAATTTATAAGTGTTATTAAATTATCTATTGGATTATTTGAATTAATTGATAAATTTTCTTTATTATTAATGCTTGAATTATTTTTGTTAAGATTTGAATTTAAATTTATCAAAGAAATAGATTTTTTACTATTTTTCAAAGATAAAGAAGTTGATGACGATGAAATGGGTATATTAAGCTGTATATTTTTTTTATTACTTGAATTATTTATCAAGTTATTGTTGTTATTATTATTATAGTTATTATTATTACTGTTATAAGATTTTGGTTTCAATCTCAATGGTCGTAAAGGTAACGAATTTATATCATTATCTGATTTAATACTTATATTATTATTAATATTATTTGATGACGTTCCTCTGTGATCTTTTGAAATGTTATTTGAGTAAATTATTGGAGAAGTTAATGATGTATTTGTGGAAGCAATTGATTGAATTGAATCTTTTCTTGGTAAAGACATATAAGATGATACTGTTGAAGTTGAAGTTGATGATACTAATGAAGGTAAAGAAGAAGTTGTGGAAGAGTGAGAAATACAATTTTGTTGTTGTTGTTGTTGTTGTTGTTGTAATTCTTCTTCTTCTTGTTGAAGTAAATAAGAATAAGATTTTTCGTTTTTAATTCTTAATTTTCTTTTGATTGGTTCTAAGAAATAAGATAATGAATGAATTAAATCTTTATTTTCAAATCTTAAATTTTCCCAACCTATATATTGAATCATTTCAATTTCTAAAGCATTAACTTCACGTAAAGTTAATAAACCATCAGTATATGTTGTCCAATGTTTATTCATTGGTGATGAATCATTTGTATATTTTGCTGCTAATAACATTGAACCTAAAAATATTCGATGATGAGTTGTACACATACCAACTGAATTTGAAGGTATAACTTGTTTTAAACGATTTAAATAAATTAAACAAGTCATTAAAGTTGTACATTGAACATGAGAATAATTAATCAATTTGCTAATAAATGAGTATAATGAAGGTATATCATTCTTTAAATTATTTTCAGATGGTGAATTTGGTGGTGTTGGGTAATCATCATCGTCATTATTATTATTATTATTATTATTATTATTATTTCTGTTTGAATTATTTGAATCTGGTACATAAATAATTGAAGCAGTTGTTGCAACTAAATAATGAATCATTTCAGAATTAACTGGTTTATTTAAAAAGATATAAAGAGCTTCTAAGTCAGACATTTTTTGTTCATTCAATTATTCTTGCTTTTAGTCTTATCTCTTTATTTTTGATGCTCTAATATCTTTTTTAAAGAAAGATAACTGGATAAATAGAAATTAATGATTAAAAGTCGTAAAAAAGAAACTAATAAAGAGAGATAGAAAGAAAGAAAAAGTAATGAAATTAAAAGTTCTGTAGGAAAAGAAAATGGGAAAACAATCTAAGAAAAGTATATATATCAAGAAAGAGAAACTTAACCAACGCCAAAGTTGAATCTCTGATTTGGTTTGGTTGTTACGTGAAAAGTTTTAATGGTTTTTTTTCTTCCATTTTTTTTTGTTTTGAGGATATTTATTGAAAAGGGGAGACGCCATTTCCAGATGCGGTAATTCTTACAGGGGGCGTTTGCACTAATTGTATTGTTAGTTCGTGAAGAGTTACGCGTTTTCCACGTTTTTTTCGTTGTTCTCGCTGTTTTCGTTGCTTTATTGTATCTTCTTTAGTAAGTCTGCATAGACGTGCATAATTCGTAAATTAATTAATTGATTAATTAATTGATTAATTAATTGATTAATTAATTGATTAATTAATTGATTAATTAATTGATTAATTAATTGATTAATTAATTGATTAATTTATATATATTATAGGGGCTGTGTGCGGTTGTGCATAACCAATTACGATAGTAATAAAATAGACTGATCGATCGTTAGTATAGTGATCCTGCAAAACGCGTCAGTCACGTGTGGATCTAGAGTGTCAAAATTACACGACTATACATATACATACATGTATACAACCTTCAGTTAATATATGATATCTATTAATCATAAAAAAGTTATTCTCAGTTTATGTTTATAACCCTTTTTTGTGTGAACTAAACAATAAATTACAACTAATAATTGTAAAAACAAGCTAATAACTATGGACGATAATTATAATTTCACATAGTTTATATACTGTATATAAATTTTTTTTTGTTTTTTAAAAAACAAAAAAAAATTTACATCCTTACATTAGCTTATATGATTACCTAATCAAATCTTGTGTCCGTTCTATGAGATTGGTGCGTCGATCGACGAAGGCTCTATCAAAAAAAAATTTACACAGAAAAAGTTTTTTTTTCTTTTATTTTTTTTTTCTGCCAAAAATTTCTGGAAAAAAAAATTTTTTCTGAAAAAAAAATTTGCGATAAGAAAAACTGAATTGGAACGAAAAAGAAAAAAATAACGGGTAATTTATTTTTTAGACTGAAAAATTCAGTTCCCATCTTGTGCTAAAACTGGAGCTAAAAAGTGCTCACACTATATGATCTAACAATAATAAAAAAATACTATATTGGCTTAGGTTTGGGTATCTAATAATAGACCATTGATTTTTTCTTGCATCTTGCTATTATTTTTTATATCATTTTATTATTTACATTTTTTTGTTGCACATTGAAAATTTTACTAAGAAAAAATATCCGTTTGCCGATTTTACCCTCTTTTGACAACTGATTCCACTACTATAAGTAAAGTGATAATATAAATTTTCATTTAATCACATACACTTTTATACTTAAAGTAAAATATATAAATAATATAATTATACTTAATTATTCTTTTAATCTATTGCTCTATTGCTATTACTACTATATTTACTTCTTATATTTTCAGTCAATAAGACAAAGAAAAAAAATATATAGTATTAATAATGTCTTTGAAATCAATTTCACAATCTCCAACTCAAAACGTTATATTATCACCTTTGCTTCAACCAGATCATTTATCATTAAATATGAATCCAAATAATAATTCTAATAATAGTATTAATCATAAACATAGTCATCGTCATAACCATCGAAATAAAAAATTATCTTTATCTCCACAATTAAAAAGTAATAAAAGTAGTAGAAGTAGCAGTTGTTCATATTCTTCAGATTCTATTAAATCTCCAAAATCAAATAGAATTATAAGTCATTTAAATCTTGAATTAACAAAACCACAAGATATAAATTCAATATCTTTAAATAATGTTGAAGATTCACCTCAATTATTAGCAACTTCAGTTGGTGCAGAAGTAGGTTCTGAATTAGTTCCTTCAATTTCAAATATTTCTTTATTATCGTTAAATCAACAATATAATAATTTATCAAATAATAATAATAATAATAGTAACAATGTTAATAATTATAATAATAATATTGATAATAATAGTAATTATAGTTCAAATATGCTAAGTGATATAAACTCATCAATGAGTACAGTTTCAAATAATACTATACAAGATCTTAATTTGTCATTAAATTTAAATTCAACCGCAAACTCAAATTCAAATTCAAATACGAGATTTAACTCAAGTAATATATCATCCGCATCACAAAGACTTTTAAACCTTCAAAGGGTACCCAATTCTATTCCAATGCAACATGCACAATTTTCAATTGGAAATAGCAGAAAATCATCATTCAATTCTCCAACTTTACAAAGTCCTCAATTTTTCAATTCTCAATCAAGAAATTCTTTAAGAAGATCAAGTTCAAATTCATTTCAACAACCACCACAATCTTCTCAATGTCAAACTCAATCTCAATTAAAACAATGTTTAAAATCTACTCCAATTCAAATTAAACAAAAAAATAGTAATGATGATAATAATAATAATAATAATAATAATAGTAATAATAATAATAATTCTGTTGAAAGACTTAGTCAGCCAGATTCACCTTCACTTGGCCCAATTTCTTTATCAGGTTCACCATCAAATTTCTTATTATCACATAATTCACCTCCAAATTCTTTTAAAAATAATTCTTTATTATCAAATTATAATAATATTATTATTAATAATAATAATAATAGAATATATTCATCAAGACAATTTAATTCACAGTTAAAACTTTCATTAAATAAATTATCTGATGAATTTACTCAACATCAAATTACAAACTTGCCATTAACTCGTGCAGATTCTTTAACAGATTCAATTGGTGGTAGATCACCAGACTTAATACCCGTTTCCACAACATTACCACCAATGACTCCTTTAACTTTATCAATGCCAAATGAATTATCTTCAAGGTCAAATTCAAATGCAATTTTTGATGATGATGATGATGATTTAAATGTTAATAAAATTGTTAATAATGATAAAACTAATGATAATGATAATAATAATAATAATGATAATGATAATAATAATAGTAATAACGATATATCAGTCAGTCAAAATGACGATATCTTCGGCGAAACAATAGATGATTAGATGTTTAATCTAATTATTTGAAAATAATTCAAAGTTTTTCTTTTTCTATATAATTGATAAATAATTTATTTACTTTCTCATTTACATTCTTTTTTTTTTCTGATATTTTCATAGTAAAATATTATATATAATTTTCATATATAGTTAAATAATTAAGTTATTTACATAAAATCTAATTAGCACTATTTTGTGCCATAACATCAACATATCCTCTACGTGGACCCCTTCTAGCATTTCTTTTGGCGGAACCACTAGGTTTATTATTCATACTCAGTAAATCTTCAATTGAATCCTTCTTAACAGGGCGTAGATTGTTTATTGGTTTAGGTGGTGTTAATCCATCAGATTGTAATGGTGATGGTGGTGGTAATGGCGATGCTGTGCTCAAATTATCATTCTTATCCGTAGTAACAGTAGGAGTAGATTTCTTCATCATTGGTGGTGGAGGTGGTTTACTTGCTTCAAGTTGTTCTTCCAATGGAGCTTTTTTATTAATCCACCTTTTGAGTTTTTCATCATAATAAAATGAATTTTCTTCACCAAGTTTAGCCTTAATTGGTTTTGGTTTATCATCTTTATTTTTACCTAACCAACCAAACCATCCACCTTCATTATTAGATTTTGAAGTTTTCTTTTTCTTCTCTTCCTCTTCCTCTTTCTTACGTTTAGCTTCTTCTTCGGCTTCTTTAATCTTTTTCTTTCTTTCTAATTCCTCCTTTTCCGCCTTTAACTTAGCTTCTTGTTCTTTTTTCTTTTGACTTTCATTGTCATCATCATCAGAATCAATAACATCATCGTAATATTCACCAGTATCCTGCGCATAATATCTCTTTTCTTCTGTAGTTTGATGAATTGGTGATAAAATACTATCAGCCTTGCTATTTACCCTACTTAAGTTATTATCAGATGATGTTTGTGGAGCAAATAATGTATTAATTTCTAATTTATTTGATGGTAATATATTGTTATTATAACTGTTTACACCATTCTGTGTTGGTGGGCGATAAGTTGGAACAAATCTACTATTTTCTGAGGTTGAATTAGATTGAATTGAGGAAATACCATCATCATTCTTTTCATCTTCTTTATCTTCTTTTTGTTTCTCTTCAGTCTCAGGTTTAATAGCTTCAGTATGAGCATCATAATTATTAGCAACTTCAGATTTTTCATCATCTGCATTAATTGCTGGTGGTGGTGGTGGTGGAATTGAATAACCCCCAAAACTAAACATATCAACATTGGACATATCATCAGGTATACCTGAGTCATTATTACCTTGATTATCAGTTGCTAACTCCTTCGAATCTTCAGTACTAGGTGCATAAGCAGATTTCTTTGGTGTTTGTTTTGGAGCATAAGCAGATGCATAAGGATTAACAGGCTTTTTATGTGATACTGAACCAGGTGGGCCATACCTGTTAATAGTTCTTGATGAAACCCTACTTCTATTTGGAGTATATGCAGGAACAACGGGGGCATTGGCAATCAGAGTTTCTTTAATTTCTCTCTTTTCCTCCCTTTCGTCTTTCTTTTCTTCCTTTTTCTCCTCCTTAGCATTATTATTATTATCAACGATAACTGCAGCCTTTGAAACATTGGTTGGAGCTAGAATTGGAGCTTCATTAACTTGATTCTCACCATAAATACTCTTTTCTTTTGATACTTTAGTGACTTCACCGATATCTCTAACCTCTGTAGAGTCAATGGATTGTAGTGAATTTAAACCCGCATCTTTTTCTTCTGTTGCTCCAGCTATATTTGATAAAGGATTAACAATTTTTGAATCTGCTGTTTCAACTTTATCTACAGTTTCATCATTATGATTGACATAAGTACTTTCACCTAATGGATTATCATTTTCAAATTCACCCTCTTCGTTTGGTATATTAGATCCAATATTAATATTGTCATTAACTGGTTTCAAAATACTATCATTTGATTCTTGTATTTCATGTGGATCAATCTCTACAACATATCTTGGCTTGATATTTTCAAATTCATAAGTCTGGTTCATTCTCTTTGGAGAGTAAGTATGTTTTGTTTTGGCAATTGGAGGTGGTGGTGGTGAATGAACAATTTCAGATTCTGCTTCAGTCGGTTTATGAACAGCTGCATGTTCGTAATCCAAACTTGTGGATTGTAAACCATTTGTTGGGCTAGCAGAACGTGATTTAATAACTGTTGATGCTGTTGATGGTGGTGGTAATGCTGGTGCTAGTCTTGTTGGCGGAAGTGATGGTTTGTTTGGTGTTGCATTTAACTTTGCATATGCAGTTAGCGGTGAAGCTTTGTTGGATTTTGTAGATGTTCTTGATAATGAATTATCATTTGTTCCATAAAATGAGTGAGGTTTAACAGGTCCCGGTGATGACGTAACAGATTTACTTATTGGTGTAAAACTACTAGATTCGTTAATCAGAGAATTTGAAATTTTTGGTGAATATTGATTAGTTTTCATATGTGATTGGTTTGATAAAGTATGATAGCTATTCCTTCTTTCTTCAGGTGAATTTTGAGATTTTGCTGCTGTAAATGGTTGTGGTGGTATTGCATACAATGATTCACTTGAATAGTTTGTAAGCGATGCACCAGGTGCATATTTTGATTGTGAGTGAATCGGTGTTACAGAAGTTGGGAAGGGATAAATTTTACCATTGGATGTATCACGTAACATTGCATTCTCTTGAATTGGTTGTGGTGGATTGTATGACCTTGAGCCCGTTACCATATTATTGTTTCCAATAGATCTTCTGTCGATTTGATTTCTAACATCAGAAATATCCAAGGTGGACGACGTTCTTGATAATGTAGCAGCACCTGTGAATTTTGCAAATACACCTTCAGTTGGTTGGGTTTGTTGTGGAACATCCTCACCGGCAACAAATTTATTGAATGATTTATCTAATGTATTCCACACCTTATCTAGTTGAGGACGGCTTAATCTGGAACTTAGCCAACCAGAACCAACTTGTGATAAACGTTCACATAAATTGTTTTGAGCAAGAATAGTTGCAGGTTCACAAAACAGCTGTTTAGAAGAAATCAAATTTTGAGTTATATCGCAATATTTCTTTGCATCAACCGAGCGACCAATATCTGCAAGATAACCAGCATGTCTAATTTCCAATGGGATTAGATGTGGGAAACCAATAGAAAAGTTTTGAGGAACATTTCCACTTGATAATAAAATAAATGCATATATTTCCTCTATAATCATTCCATAAATAGACGATGGAATTTGACATAAAAACTGTGGTATTAATGGTAAGCCAGAGAGGATATAGGATAATTTACCGTAAGATTTATAACCTGCTTTCGTTAAAACTTCACCTATTTGCACCAAAGTTTTACCATAATTTGATTTTCCCATTAGTATGAATGGTACAATAGTATTGAATTTCTCAACTAACCAAGACTCTTTTCCCTTCAATTGTTCTGCTGAAAATTCACCTTCTGCATTTGATTGAATAAAAAAGTTGAGATCTTGACCCTTCGGATCATTTGCAAAATGAATTGTAGTATATAACTTAGTGATTTGATTAAATGCCATTGGACTTATCAAATTTGCTATTAATAATGACATCGTCCAATCACCTTGTGCAACACAAAATTCCAAAGCAGCTTTCTTATCTCCAGTTTCTAATAATCTATGAACACTATGAATTCCATTATTATCTAGTGAAAATGCATTACAAGGTTTAGTTGGAACAAAATTCTTACCCAGTCTAGTTAATTCTATAATATCAAATGAATTATTCATCGGATTAGAAGCTATTAAATCAGGATTTAAAATACCACATATTTCTTTAATATAATCATTATCTGAAAAATCACCTGGTTTATCAATTTTTTCTGTCATTAGCTTCAAACATTTCCACGTTAATACTTCAGCAATTGGTGTTACCTCTTGTGAA